>CM055266.1:146923703-147137843 GCA_029237695.1 Conchocele bisecta
TTGCAACGAGATTCAGGCGCGGATCCAGGATTTCGGGTTAGGGGTGGTGGGGCGTAATTATTTTGAAATACTTGACTATATTATCGAACGAGCATAGCGTTCGTCGACCGAGCAGAGCTCGGCATTCCCCCTCCCCCCCCCCCTTGATTTTTTTTTAAATCTACATCGCATTTCCTGCGTTCTGGCGCATCTTGGAGCAAACATATTGACACTGTCACAGTATGTTTAGAAATGATTTTTTATTGAAAACGTTTACATTTTGGCTGCACCCCACAATAACACGCGAACGTAGAAACGTGCCTTAATTGTAACTTGTAAAAAATCTTTACTCGGCGAATTTTGGGTTTTAGGGGGGGGGGGGCGCGCGCGCCGGGTCCGCCGCCCCCCCCCCCCTGAATCCGCCCATGAGATTTGATCATCCCGAACTATCACGTCTGGGTACTCCAGTTTCCTCCCAGTGAATCGGGTTTCGTTAGTAAAGAGAACTCGCGTTACACTCAGTCCGCCACCAATTCAAATGACGTCGTGATCACAATAACCTAGCACCACGGTTACGTCGCATTGATTGGCTGAACGCTGCTACGCAAATGATTACGGATGGTCTGCCCTGACACACCGTATCGCCTAGCCGTTATGATGGCTGGCAAAGGATGACGGAGGTTTCGCGACCCTGCACGTTCGCGGCTAGAGGTTTCGCGACTTTACGGGTAGAGGTTTCGCTACCCTGGTGCGATTAGGACTGCGTTATAAATAACACTGAATGTGATTGAGCGGTCAGTCCTGGCGGTGGTGACAGGGGGCGACCAGGGCGGTGACGATCGCGAACAGTCCTGTTGATCCCGGACCACAAGTCTCTCTATGGTTGTTCAACAGCAGCAGTACCTGCAGACGACGGCACGGGCCGTCATTCCCACCCCCAGCTTTCAATTGCCTGATTTATTTCAATTTCAGACAAGCGTGGCATGATGAAAACAGAGAATTATTTTTGTTTTCAATTTTCGGATTAATCTGTGAAGTTAGTCTGTGACGTAAGTATCATACGACGTTGACTGAATACATTTATGGAGCACATGTATAGCGCATACGTGCAATAAGTGAAAATCACCTTTCAGGTTAGTGACCGTTTTGCACCTGGTACATATGGGGTAAACTTTACACGAGTGTACGAGTGTATTAACAAAATGACCAGTGTTTCGCATGTAACATTCACTAAATGTGTACCATAAACATAGGATGGAACCATGTCGGTTAAAAAAAACAGGGACATTTCTAGTTTTGCTGAGTACATACGATATTATTTGATGATTACGTTTAATTACAATTGTTCACCAGCCAATCACGGCAAAACTTGCACCAGAGTTATCACGCTACTAGCTTTTTTATTTCTTGCTATATGTGGATGATTTCTTTTTTTAATAGCAAGATTAAAAATTTCTTGATCGGATATAAATTACTTTTAGGCAAGAAACATGTATATTTTCTGTGTCATATCATTAATATTATAACACCATTAATATTGTATTTGAGCTGTTTTCACAACCACAAATAGCCATTCGCTGTTAACATGCGCCAGAGTTCTCACGCTACTAGTTTATATATATATATATATTTCTTGCTATATTTAGGTTCCTTTTGAAATAACAATATTAACCACTTTCTGATAGGATAGAATACTTTTAAGCAAGAAATATGCATATTTTTTTGTGTCATATCCTCAATATTAATACATCATTAATATTGTATTTGTATCGCAATCGTTATGGTTCAACAACAACAATATAAAATCGGTACGTTTTTCAAAAATCATGGTGTGAAGAAAGTATATTTTCATAAACGATCTACTTGATCAAAATGATTCTTTCTTGTCATATGAGATTTGTATGGAAAATTATAATATCCAAACCACTTTTCTTCATTTTCATGGTGTTATAAGAGCCATTCCACAATTATTAGGCAAACCGCAAAACTTGCTGAAATAAGAAATAAATGTATTATGCTCACAAGTCTTTTACAATATATTTATAGAAAATATTAGTGATTTCTTACAAAAGTTCAAGAAAAATGTAATTTAAAATTAGACTCAAACCTCAGCATAGAAGATTGGAAATAAAGTTTTTCAAGACCTTTTGCCTTAACAGATGACTCTGGCCTAGCTTTTCAGTATAAGTTAAATCACAGAATGATATACACAAATGACAAATTACATAAGTGCATGCACCTTTTGTAATAACACAAAATAAATTATCGCACATTTATTTTACGATTGTCCGCACACAGAAACATTTTTTTTAACTTTAGATTCGAATCTACAAACTAAATGCAATTTGGATTTCGAAATAAATAAAATTATTTTCTTGTTAGGAAAAGCTGCACCAGTTGCAAAAAAGATAAATGCAAAACTGTATGTATGCTAATTGCTAAGAAATATGTCTACGCCTGTAAGATAAAAAAAAACAAAAAAACATTTCCGTGTTTCTAATAAATATATATAGTATAAACAAATGAATTGATATGCTATGTACCTTTATCCCCCTGCAAAGCGAACAACACTGAGGTCTCACGGGACAGTGGGCAGCTAGCTTTAAAAAGGGGGTGGACGATTTTCTAAATACTTCACTACCGACCCTGTAAGTTACACCAGTGTGTCTAGAAAAATAGGTTTATGGATATTTCTTGACTTTGGGAGGCTTGACAAGGTGTATTTTTTAGAGTATTTCATAATTCTACGAAACTGAATGTTAGCTCCAGTTGATTTCGACATCTTGGAAAATGTCGCCTGCTATGCTGTCTCGCCGGTACGGTTTCGTGTCAGAATTTAAGGTATTTTTCGGGCATTTGTAGCGAAAATTTGAGCTGGTTATGACCCCGCTTTGAAATCATTTTCAGAAAATGGTGTGGTGTTACAAGTGATAGAACAAGACATAACAAAGTATCTGTGCCTCATATTTTCATGAAAACAATTCCGATAAATTCAGTCGTGTAGAAACTTTTGGCCAAAAATAGGTGGGTGGGGTAACTTTGTAAAAAATTAATTGAACACATCTGATGCGGTTACTGAAATTTTATTGTGGCGCGCGATTTGTACTTCATTTGCGAGTATTTTTCAATACTTGTCGCAAGAGCCTCCTTAACTGATTGTGAGAGGCGGTGATTTTTATAAGTCACCCGCCGCCCTCAGGAAAGCAGTAAATTTTGGCTATTTTCAACCGTCCCGTGATGCCTGAGCATATATGGGATGTGCTCCGAAAATGCTATTTCACAAACTGAGTGGTCGATACATAGAACTGCCTACCAGAAAAGGTAGTCGAATCGAAGGATGTAAGGCAATTCGAATCACGACTGGACAAAGTGTAGGAGAACGAGGAATTAAAATTTGACCATACACAAGAGTTAAGTACCGGAACCGGGAGACAAATGGTGATAATAGAAAATGAACACTTAGATGTGGATACAGTGGCAGAGATGCCAGCATCCATTAAGAAGGTCCTAAGGTATCCCAAGGTATAAACTTATATCATACGCTGAAAAGAACGGTAAACAAAAACATCGTGTTTCGTTTGAATTTATGTTATATATTGTTGCTTGTTTCAGTGACATTTGTTAATAAAATACCTAGAAAATACATCTTATAGTCATAATATATTATATGAAATCAGTATACATGGCATGACAAACAATGCTGGTTACATGTTTCTGATAATTGACTATCAATTACACAATTAAAAGCTTAATTATCGAATATATATTTTCATGCATTATAATAAACATCTCCAAATGTATCGACCAATATATTAAATTAAAGCTGTGAGGATCTACTATCGTATGATATTTCACAATCGCTAAATAAATGTGTCATTAATGAAGAGTTCCGTAAATTGCGGGGATTAGCGTGGTAAATATTTGTTTTGTCTGATATTCAGTTGGACAGTAAAAATAATATTTTCAATCTAGATTTAAAATACGTTTTCTTTGACCTAATTCACAAATCAACATCTCAAATGAAAGCGATGGAGGTAACCTTTAAAGTAGCATGCCTAAGATTGCTACATAGTAATACATATATCAGTTATTAAGGCTTTCATGAATTCCGGGGATTCTGAACACGATTTTCGGCGAGAAAACTGAAATGCGAAATTCATGTTTCAACGGACAAATTTGGTGCATTGGACATAAGCAAATTGCCAGGTCTATTGTTCATATTAAAGCTAAGAGCATTGCCTTTGCTTTTATCATAATCCAAAATCAGATGTATATCACATAACTAATGGCCGCATTTGCGAGTTCCGTTTTTCTTTTGCCTTGTTTTATCTTTAATAAATATATTCCGGGAAATAAACTCGCCCGTCAGATGGCGAGTTAGTGGTATCCCGAAATTGCACATTGAACACGGTTATGTTGTTTTCCGATAGAGGGCGCTAAACATGCGGATATCCTTTACCTTTTACCTGCATTGGCTATTCGAGGTTGAGTTGGGCCGCCATATTGCTCATAAAAAGAACAGAAAAAGCAGGAAATTTTCGGCGTCTTTTCAAGCCGCCGAAAACATTTTCCTGATTTATACATTGGCAATATCGTAGAAAAATGTTTCCTATAACGCCAGGTATAACTATCAACTTTGTCTTTAATCGTGTATAATCTAAACGTATGTAAAATTGTCAACTGATCACTTGTCAAACATGTACAAAATAAATAATAAAAAAAAAAATCACTTTAAAGCGGCTGTGTCTCAGATGGTACTTCTACAGATGCATTTTTGAGACCGGTCAATTGATTTTGTATGAATACATTCGCATCTTGTCACTAGTCGTAAACATGCGTTTGTCTTCTAATTATTGCATTTTGAAATTATGTTTGCTTCCTATATTGTAAACGGTTGTAAATATCAACTTCAGGATGTTCCGTCAACTGGCCATTTCATCAATCGGGCAATATAGTGGTAAAATGGCTGGTGGTTGTTCTGTCAACCGAGTGATAATAGTCTCCATTTAGTCAATTATTTGTTGATTAAATTCCAAAGGGTATTTATTCGGAAGCAAGGCAAAACGGCCCTTGGTCAATTTGGGAATTTAGTCAAAATGGCCCCTACTAAACGGCCCCTTAATATTATATATATTTTTTTTTTTCTACATGTATATAGCCCCAATTCTCATCGATTCGTGCCTTCTCATCGATTCGTGCCCCTAGAAAACAAGTGAATAAGCATATTCTAAGAATAGTGTTAATTGAAAATTATTTTAAAAAGGTATTTTAAGTTGTTTTCCATGGTTTTCTAAGTTACAGTTACATAAAATTGTGATTTACCACCTATTTTGTGATTTTTCTACATACTTCCTTAATCTGAAGAGGGTCTGTTCGCAAATGATGCATAAAATATGATATATGTTGATTTCTAGGTGAATTTAAACTTCACCATATTTAAATTTGATTCATCTAGGCAGCAACACTTCTTTATTGTATGAGTGATCAAGGAATGCCACTCAAGTGTGCAAACAGTTGTAGGGCACGAACCTGATGAGATGTTTCAAGATCAATTAGGCGACTTGGGTGGGTTATTTCTAGGGACTCTAAGACTTGTATAAACAACAATTTTGGTGAATTCCTTATGTGCACTCATAATCAAGTGTTTGAACTTTATGTTGATGTATACATTTTTGCAGGAATTAATCAGAATATAACACACCATATGAATTTATGTGCTATGGGGCACGGATCCATGAGAATAGGGACTACAAAATATTCATCTAAAATAACAATAAATGACCTTGCAGTGTTCTGCCAAGGACGCGGGATCGCACCATTGGCGCGGAAAAATCGTCAATGGCGCAAGAAAAAAATTACCGATGGGCCAACGGGCGCATTAAATATTCGGTCCGAGTTCGTGGGTTTCGAAATTAAAAAAGTCCGAACTGTGTTAGGGGCGCTCGTGAAATGTACCGGAAATGTAAAATTCGCATAGCAACAGCGCTTAGCTATACATCTATCGATGGTTTTCATTGGATGGTATATTTACATAAGTGATACAAGTATAAAGCGAACTATTTTGGTCCGCCAATCAGAAATGCCTTTTGAATTGCGCGTATTGTCTGGGAGCCGATGGAATGATAAAGAACTACAAATACATCATGATCATGTTTTAATTTTTATTTCCATGTTTTTTTCACAATCACAACATGCTGAAAATTTACATGAATTAATTATTGCAAGTCGATTGTCGGGCTCAGCAAAACACTATTTCAAACTATTAATTACTTTAATTGCTGATATTTTATAGTTCGAAGCAGTGTTTTTCTTCAAAATACCATGTGAAAATGTCCCCACTTTTTTTACCCATGGGGTCATCATTGACCCCATGTCTCTGATTTCTTGGCAGAACACTGCCTTGTATTATGAATATTTATGAAAACAAACTTTAATATGCATGTAATATATTATATTTGTGTATGGTTTGTAAATATAATCAATTACCATGGATGTTTTTCACACCTTTATGTAGACAAAGGCCCATTATCTAACACCTTGTATTTTAGTGGGGATACAACACAATTAATAACAACTCGTTATAGCCGATAATAATATTAGTCTTTTATAGATTTGAATAAATACAGCACATGTAGACAATAACACGTTGGCGAACAGTGTAGCTCTTTATCAGACTGCGAATTCAGTTATGTGCTGGCTGGCTATATTGTAACAAATAAATTACATATTTTAAGTTACAGTATGGCTATAAAAACAAATATATAGATTGCAAAATGGGAAACCGTGTAGACCATAATGAGATTGAATGCAAGTTTCCCCTCTAGATCTAGCCTCAACAAGTGATTATGTACAAGAGATGGGAAACAGTGTAATCCTGATCAGTACTGTGAGTGCAATTTCCCATATAGCTTAGAGGCAAATCATCGGTGGTTATGTACAATATTGGAAATAGTGTAACCTGAATCAGACTGTGTGGGCAATTTCCCATATCTATAGCATCGACAAGTGGCTATGTAAAAGATGGAAAATAGTGTAGATCCAGATCAGACTGTGTGGGAATATTCCAATATATATAGCCCCGTGCAGGCACCGGGGCGGGATCAACTGATCCTGAGAATAGTGCTACAGTAGCCATTGCTTGTCGTAAAAGGCGACTAAACTGGCTTAACGATTGGGTTCATACTTTCCAGAACCCACTATACCGGATTTGGCCCTCGTGTACATTTTTGGCTTTCTTGTATGTGAGAGTTGAGTCAGGCTATGCCCCATATATAAAAGTAAGATTAGCGCTAATCCTATTACTTTTAGGGGATGGGATAAATGATGCTGGTGTGGCGAGGGCCTGGCACCAGATCAGGTTGTTCTAATTTCAGGACTGAATATATATTTTGATTGTAAATATTGAGTTCTGAAGTTGGGATTTACCCCCCTCGGACAGGTGGATACGGGACTCGACCCCGTTGACCCGTCTGCGTGTAGACTCCCTGAGGCTTGTACCTCTATGTCAGAAAAGCGGACGTTAAACCCTATTCACTCACTCACTCACTCCAATATATATATATAGCATCGACAAGTGGCTATGTACAAGATGGGAAATAGTGTAGATCCAGATCAGACTGTGGGCATATTCCAATATATATATAGCATCAACAAGTGGCTATGTAAAAGATGGGAAATAGTGTAGATCCAGATCAGACTGTGTGGGAATATTCCAATATATATATAGCATCGACAAGTGGCTATGTACAAGATGGGAAATAGTGTAGATCCAGATCAGACTGTGGGCATATTCCAATATATATATAATAGCATCGACAAGTGGCTATGTTCAAGATGGGAAACGGTGTAGATCCTGATCTGAATATGGATAAATACGGTAATATAACACAATTTTTGTGTTGTTTTATTAAATTATATTAATTATCATTATTATATTACATTATACAAGCTATATACTATCAAAAACTCTGAAAAAGAAATAAAATATAAATTATACCTGATTTTTTTGGGGGCCGTTTTGACCAAATGCGGGCCGTTTTTACCAGGGGCCGTTTTGACTGTAATCCATTTATTCTGGCCTTAAATGATACTCTTTTGTGTTGATGGGCTGTTAAGCACCATTCCATTCAAAGGGTATGTGTGACACCTCCACTAATTGGCTGTCAACTTATGCATGCATGCCACTATCAATTAGTAAGTCTGTGCTATGATTTATAATAAAATGGTATAATTATGTTATTAATCATAATGGACTCCCCTGTCGGCGCCTAATGAATTCTGGAAGTCGGACTCCGTCCATTTCTCGCACGTGCAGGTTATAATTACCTGAATACCTCCCATGTCGAGGAGAGCAGGGGGGAAACCTGACCCTTTTTCCTATATATATAATTTAATAATTTTTGAAGGCTTATAACAACTTATTCATTTGAGAAAGTTTAAACGCAAATTTATAATGTTGGATAGTAAATTATTTTGTTTGCTTAGTATTTACATTGCGCTAACAACATTTTCCGCAATGAATATGATGTATCGCTGAGTGAAATCTATCCGGTTTCCCCACATTTAAGATGGCCGAATTTGTGTCGTGTAATCTTTTTACATCACGCCGACTTCCAGAATTGACAGAACCAGCCATTCCGATTGGTTGATTCCGTTGATACGTGAGGATGGGTATGTCCCACCAACGACACTATTGCTAAAAGTGTACTTAGTAATTTGGATTTTGTACAATTTTATCCCTACTGTGCAGAAATTATGGTGTGTATAATGGTAATAATTAGAAAGAACTGTTTAGATTTGTGATTGTGTTTTTTTTGTCTCTGAGGTCTTTTATTGTGTTATAAGTTACATACTACAAGTATGAGTGCCTGATCGGGTGGCGATTTGTCTCATTGAAGGTATAACCAGTATCATGAACCAACAGCCACTGAATGGTATGTACTGTGCCACCAGCCAGTGCATGAGAAATACAGCCATGCCACATCACTGAAACCAGTAGCCGATTTCACCAACATTGCAAAGTATACTTAACTAGTGAAGTATACTTTGAGTGAGACATTTTCAATTTAAGGATAAATTAATTTAATTTTTATTATACTGAATTTATTACATAATATATTCAGTATAATAATTCTGAATACTTTTAATCATCAAATATATGCAGTCGTTAGTTCTATATTTCGGGGAAAATAAATGATTACTCCCTCAAAGTATACTTTGCTAGGTTAGTATGCTTTGCAATTTTGATGAATTGGCTACTGATCAGCAACAATGCAATAAATGACAACAGTTGGTGGCATTACAACATTTGCTGCAATTTTTAGGAAAGTTCCACATTTTTCTGCAACAATATATTGAATAAATAATGTTTTTTATAAACTGAAGTGTTGGTTACAATATCACACTTTTGTCATAATTACATGTAGTTTTCTAGAAAATGTCTATGCAGTTGTGTGTAACGTGTAAATGACATCAGTCACATTTGCTCAGTAGCCGATTTCACCAAAATTGCTAAGCATACTTATCTAGCTAAGTACACTTTGATTGGGTAATCACTTATTTTCCCCCGAAATAGATTATTTCATATAGAACTACTGAACTACCGATTGCATATATTTGAGGATTAAACGTATGCAGAATTATTATACTGATTGATAATAAAAATTAATCTTTAAATTGAAATTTTCTCCCTCAAAGTGTACTTAGCAAGATAAGTATACTTTGCAATGTTGGCGGATTAGGCTACTGATCTTGCGAAGCTAGTTCTGAAGTTTTATAGTATAAACAAAAATTGGTTACGGAATAGCAATGACATGCACATAAGTCTGCACTAGACCATTGAGACAAAGTTCATATACTAGCTATATAATAGTGGGCATTAGTTTCAGTGGTTGTAGTGTATTTACTGAATAGACTGCACAAGCTGATCAGGGTGTACACTGTGTTTTCTCATACACTGGCTTGTAATTTCTCAACTGTATGGCCGTGACTGGAGAAATGGGCTAATGGCATTTCTCGCCTGTGTAGATTCTGGTATGCTAGCTAACTCTGCAATCAGATACTGATCTATACTGGTTGTTAGAGACATGGTGGTTGTCTCACTGACTGAATGACAAACACTGCAGACCCCGATTAGACTACAGAAGCTTAAGCTGGTCTGGGTCTCACTGGTCGTAAATGCCATAAGCCCCATTTCTCCAGTGCCAACCAGCTATACACATCATTCATTATCTGCTTTGTTACACAATAAACAAATGGCTTCTATTAAAAAATAGATATTTGGCGATTCACAGGATAATACATAAATTTAGCATATGCAGGACGAAGTAGTAATCTTACACACTCGACCAACTTTAATACCGTAAGTCTTGTGATTCTGTACATTTTTAGTGGCGCACTGTTTGATCAGTAAAACGTAAACATTCATATGAGACATGCCATGTGATTTTGTAACAAGATATAGATAGTTATCAGGCTACAGGAATGGCAGTGGGTGGCAGGTGGGAGACGCGATGGGTAATATAACGATCAGGGTTCATCCTTACCGGAATCCCGACTGGAAACCTGGTTTGGCCCTCACATACGTCTTTGGCATTTTGTATGTGGCAGTTGAATCTGGTTATACCCCTTATGTGAGTATTACGATATTCATAATCCTATTTTAGGGGAAGGGGCCAAGTGACTTTGGTGTGGTATGGACGGGTTATTCTAATTTCAGGGCTGAATATATTTGTTCTCGATGTAAATATTCCGTTCTGATTTTGGGATTTTCCCCCCAATGCAGCAGGTTAAAATAGGATCGAACCCGTTTGCCCGGCCTTACATGACCTTAGCTGTTGATAGGCCGTTAAACACTAATAAACAAACAAACATTGATCAGGAGCCACATTGGTCACAATGTCCATAAGCCCTACTTCTCCATTCACAGTCACATTTATGGCATGATGGTGGGTGCTTTTACTTGCTCTTGAAGTTCTGTCGATCAGTATATACTATGCATATCTGTTTATGGTCATTTACATCAAGAAGTCGTTTTTCAGGGTCCTGTATGCCAAGAGGACATGCGATCTTTTACAATGTCTAGTTAATCTTAAATATCAATGGAATATACATGATTATATTCACCTGTATGTTTATTTACTGCTGGTAATGATGTGTTTTTGACCTGTTAGTTTCACAAGCTAGAATTCCTTGCATTTTGGTGACTGATTGGTTATAGTCTTGTTTTCTATTCATTTATTTCATGTCACATTAAAGTGGTCTGTGTCTGAGGGGTTCATTTTGACAAGAAAACGGCTACAATCTGGATTGTCTGATATGTGGGCCCAGACCTGGAATAACCTCCCTTGTCATATTGTTTCATTTTCCGCAAATAGTCGAAAAATGTGAGCTCGTGCTCACTTGAAATTTTTCTTCTGAATGTTGTGTCAACTTACAACTAGGGGTGTAACGATTCACAGCGATATATTTCCGATGATGCGATTCACGATAAGCGACCTTGATATTCGATACTATCTTCACTATGCAATGCTTTGGAATCCCAACTTACGTATTTTACGAGTCGGCACATTTACTTACATACGTGAATCCGGGTTAAAGTTTCTGGCTAAAGTTTTTTGGTTTACTGTTAAAGCCTGACATGTTACGGTTGAAATTATCTGTAAATAACATTACTATATAGTGAAACAGTTGTCAATTATAGTGGTCACATAGGAATTATTTTTAAATGCACTATGAGGAAGCGTGTCTTATTAATGGGAGGGGTATTGAATATTAGTGACAGGAAAATGTCATTTTGAAAATAGACGTGGCTTACCAATGGCATGGTGGCAACCTCTATCGCCCATCTGCCTCATTATATAGAGGCTCCAGTGTATTGTGGAACATGTTTTATTTGACTTTATGCATTATATCAAGTATATTGACCATTGAAATTGTATTTTGTGAACAAGGTACTACTATCGTGGTGCATATCATATTGTGAGGTAGATGTATCGTTACACCCCTATTTACAAAACAATATTGAATTTTTTCAAAATCAATGTTGGCGAAAAGTGTGATATGGAGGTACTACCAGAGTGGGGTCCCTATGAATTGTGAAATAGAAAAGAATTAAAATTAGTTTAAAATAGTTTGATATGACCATTTTCATGTGATCTGCTAGTTTGTTCTTATGTCTAATATATATATTTCGGACATTAACCCTTTGAACCCGAAAGCCCGCTATATCGGTTTATGCAAACAGTGCAGATCCGGATGAGCCGTCTCATCAGGATCTGCACTGTTTGAAAGTAATTTTCATATTTTTGAGAACAACAAATACCTCCTTTTTATACGACCGTTTTTAAAAAACGGTACGTATTATGTTTTACCGCACGGCGGGCGGGCGGCGGGCAGGCGGCTAAAGAAAAAGTGCATAGTTCGTGTACACAACTCCTCCAAAACCGTTTAGTCGATCGATCTGAAACTATACGCACGTCTTCTACACATATTGAAGATGTGCACCTTGGTGTTTTTATGCCGAAAAAATATTTTTTAACAAAAATATCGCCTTTTTAACTTAGCCATTTTTTCTTCATTTTTCTATACATTTCTATATATGGTACAGAGTTTGTGTACACAACTCCTCCGAAACCTTTCGGTCGATCGATCTGAAACTATGCACACGT
Organism: Conchocele bisecta; assembly: GCA_029237695.1. Taxonomy (NCBI): domain Eukaryota; kingdom Metazoa; phylum Mollusca; class Bivalvia; order Lucinida; family Thyasiridae; genus Conchocele; species Conchocele bisecta. The sequence goes on from CM055266.1 coordinate 146,936,351, forward strand.
CTTCTACACATATTGAAGATGTGCACCTTGGTGTTTTTATGGCGAAAAAATATTTTTTAACAAAAATATCGCCTTTTTAACTTAGCCATTTTTTATTCATTTTTTCTTCATTTTTCTATACATTTCTATATACGGTACAGAGTTTTGTGTACACAACTCCTCCGAAACCTTTCTGTCGATCGATCTGAAACTATACAGACGTCTTCTACACATATTGAAGATGTGCACCTTGGTGATTTTATGCCGAAAAAATATTTTTTAACAAAAATATCTCGTTTTTAACTTAGCCATTTTTTCTTCATTTTTCTATACATTTCTATATACGGTACAGAGATTGTGTACACAACTCCTCCGAAACCGTTCAGTCGATTGTTCTGAAACTATACACACGTCTTCTACACATATTGAAGATGTGCGCCTTGGTGTTTTTATGCCGAAAACAATTTTTTTAACAAAAATATCGCCTTTTTAACTTGGCCATTTTTTCTACATTTTTCTATGCAATTCTATATACAATACAGAGTTTGTGTACACAACTCCTCCGAAACTATTCAGTCGATCATTCTGAAACTGTACACACGTCTTCTACACATATTGAAGATGTGCACCTTGGTGTTTTTATGGCGAAAAAATATTTTTTAACAAAAATATCGCCTTTTTAACTTAGCCATTTTTTCTTCATTTTTCTATACATTTCTATATACGGTACAGAGTTTGTGTACACAACTCCTCCGAAACCGTTCAGTCGATTGTTCTGAAACTATACACACGTCTTCTACACATATTGAAGATGTGCGCCTTGGTGTTTTTATGTTTTTTTAACAAAAATATCGCCTTTTTAACTTGGCCATTTTTTCTACATTTTTCTATGCAATTCTATATACAATACAGAGTTTGTGTACACAACTCCTCCGAAACTATTCAGTCGATCATTCTGAAACTATACACACGTCTTCTACACATATTGAAGATGTGCACCTTGGTGTTTTTATGGCGAAAAAATATTTTTTAACAAAAATATCGCCTTTTTAACTTACCCATTTTTTCTTCATTTTTCTATACATTTCTATATACGGTACAGAGTTTGTGTACACAACTCCTCCGAAACCGTTCAGTCGATTGTTCTGAAACTATACACGTCTTCTACACATATTGAAGATGTGCGCCTTGGTGTTTTTATGCCGAAAACAATTTTTTTAACAAAAATATCGCCTTTTTAACTTGGCCATTTTTAGCCAGGTTTTTTGGAAAAAAATCCAGGCTATTGGATTGGCGAAAGCCGGGCGGGCGGGCGGCGGGCGGCGTCCACAATCAATGTTAAGTTTTCGTGTTTCAGTCCATTTCTTTGTTACTGTACTACCTAGGACCACCAAACTTTCACAGCTTTATAATCAAGGGGTGCCCACCACATATCACTATCCAACATGTTATTTTTTTTTTAACTTCACCCATTTTTTCCGCGCAGTCGACTTAGCCATTTTCAATGTTAAGTTTTCGCGTTTACAATGTTAAGTTTTCGTGTTTAAGTCCATTTCTTTCGTACTGTACCACCTAGGACCACCAAACTTTCACAGCTTCATAACCAAGGGGTGCCTACCACATACAACTATCCAACATGTGACCATTTTTTTACCTTCACCTATTATTTCTACGTAATTGACTTAGCCATTTTCAACGTTAACTTTTTAACGTACGTCTGGTTAGAGTTTTTTGGTTAAAACGTTTTCGTTATACTATATCTCTGCAACTGCTTCGCCCATTTACCTTGAAACTTCACATGGGTGTTTATTTTTTCATCATCCATATTTTCATTCTAACCCCCAACCGTGCGGCCCCTGTGCCCAATGTCAAGGTCATCAAATTACTTTGAATTTTTTTGTTAAAGTTTTTTCGTGTACTATCTCTGCAACTGCTTCACCCAATACCTTGATACTTCACATGGGTGTTTATCATCATTGTTGCACCTGCTTGCGGTAAAGCTCGATCCTGTGCCCAATGTCAAGGTCAAATTACTTTGAATTTATTTGTTAAAGTTTTTTCGTGTACTATATCTCTGCAACTGCTTCACCCAATACCTTGATACATTCACATGGGTGCTTATCATCATTGTCGCACCTGCTTGCGGAAAGCGCGATCCTGTGCCCTATGTCAAGTTCAAATTACTTTGAATTTTTTTGTTAAAGTTTTTTCGTGTACTATATCTCTGCAACTGCTTCACCCAATACCTTGATACTTCACATGGGTGTTTATCATCATTGTCACACCTGCTTGTGGAAAGCGCGATATCGTCAGCATTTTGGCATACGTCCGTCCGTTCGTCCGTGTGTCCGGTTAAAGTTTTTTGGTTAAAGTTTTTCCATCTACTATATCTATTTTTTTAGTGTCCATGCCTCGCCCCAAGGCGCGACATGCAGGCCTTGGCCATCTAGTCTACAAAAAGTGGGTATAATTATGTTATCCAAGTGTCTATGCTTGGAAAAAACCTGGCCTTCGTGGCTTTGCCTCGTTTCTTGTTTCTACATTTTTCTATGCAATTCTATATACAATACAGAGTTTGTGTACACAACTCCTCCGAAACTATTCAGTCGATCATTCTGAAACTATACACACGTCTTCTACACATATTGAAGATGTGCACCTTGGTGTTTTTATGCCGAAAAAATATTTTTTAACAAAAATATCTCGTTTTTAACTTAGCCATTTTTTCTACATTATTGTATCCAATTCCCTATCATTTCTACTTTACACTCTACTTTTCTATCTCTGCCTAAATTAGTATACATGTTTAGCACAATGAGATGAAGAAATAATGCTATAGACTTTCAAATTCTCATTAATGTTTCTTGCCTTGGTGACAGCTTCACATTTCTGCATCTTCGCTGTCTGGCCCATATTCGACGGGTGTATTTTGTGACTTGCGGCGCTCTTGTTATAAATGGAATAGTCTGAAAATCATTTTGCGATGATTGGATCGGTTGCGAAATTAACATATCGCAGCCCATTCAATTACTTAGGGGTGAAAGGGTTAACCCTCTCCATTCGGAGGATACACCATCTTACTAATGGAAACCATGTATACTTTTCTTAGCAAAGTTAGATGTCTTTAGCACCATTGGATCCGTCTCAAGATGGTTCATGTCGGTGGTGAGTCACGTTATTCTCGTATTCAATCTGATTGAATTGTCACTCAGATTGAAATCATTGAATACGAGAATAATCAGGAACTTCTTTGAAATGTAGTGGGTATAATGGTGTATTCTCATGAATATTTTGTTCTTTCACCCTTAATATGCGATTGACACAAATCTCATGTAGTACCTTCAGCCAGGTTTTCAGCTATTGGATTTGTGTATCGTGTATATGGATCCAGTATTGGCAGTGTCCAACATGTCGCTCGGCCTGATAATAATAATACAGATGCTTCTCAAAAATAATGCTGAAAGTTTAATATAATTTCAATTCTGCTTGCACAGTGCTCTCCCCATAAATAACGTATATTTATACCCCCCGCAACGAGTTGTGGGGGTGGGGGGTATACTGGAGTCCGTCCGTCCGTCACTAAACTTAACATCGGAGAAATGCATTCCTGTAAGGCTCTACTACCATGCTGTGCCAAATCCACGATTGTCCAACCCCCGCTGATCCCAAGGTCAAGGTCAAATACTTGGTCTCTTTACAAAACTTAACATCAGAGAAATATTGTTATAACTTCTATTTCCTTCATATAAAATGCTTAATATTTCACACATGCATTCCTCTAAGGCTCTACTACCATGCTGTGCCAAATCCACGACCGTCCAACCCCCGCAGATCTCAAGGTCAAGGTCAAATACTTAGTCTCTTTACAAAACTTAACATCAGAGAAATATTGTTATAACTTCTATTTCCTTCATCTAAAATGCTTAATATTTCACACATGCATTCCTCTAAGGCTCTACTACCATGCGCCCCGTGCAGTCACCGGGGCGGGATCAACTGATCCTGAGAATAGTGCTGCAGTAGCGATTGCTTGTCGTAAAAGGCGACTAAACTGGCTTAACGATTGGGTTCATACTTTCCGGAACCCACTATACCGGATTTGGCCCTCATGTACATTTTTGGCTTTCTTGTATGTGAGAGTTGAGTCAGGCTATGCCCCATATATAAAAGTAAGATTAGTGCTAATCCTATTACTTTTAGGGGATGGGATAAATGATGCTGGTGTGGCGAGGGCCTGGCACCAGATCAGGTTGTTCTAATTTCAGGACTGAATATTTTATATTGTTATATATTGAGTTCTGAAGTTGGGATTTACCCCCCTCGGACAGGTGGATACGGGACTCGACCCCGTTGACCCGTCTGCGTGTAGACTCCCTGAGGCTTGTACCTCTATGTCAGAAAAGCGGACGTTAAACCCTATTCACTCACTCACTCACTCTACTACCATGCTGTGCCAAATCCACGACCGTCCAACCCCCGCAGATCTCAAGGTCAAGGTCAAATACTTAGTCTCTTTACAAAACTTAACATCAGAGAAATAGTGTTATAACTTCTATTTCCTTCATCTAAAATGCTTAATATTTCACACATGCATTCCTGTAAGGCTCTACTACCATGCTGTGCAAAATCCATGACCGTCCAACCCCCGCTGATCCCAAGGTCAAGGTCAAATACTTGTTCTCTTTACAAAACTTAACATCAGAGAAATTGGTTATAACTTCTATTTCCTTGCTCGGATCTGCTTCACATTTCACACACGCATTGCTCCAATGGACCTCTACCACCGTGTGACAAATTCACGTTCGTGCCCAGAGTCAAGGTCCCAAGCCCACACACTTGGAATTATTTGTACATATTTAGGGGTACCTGGGCCCACGCGGGGGGTATTGCGTAAGTCTCGCTTACTGACCAATCTAGTTCCATCAGTGTATGACCTTGCTATTGAAAGGACGTAAAACACCAATCAATCAGTAAATACTAAACAAGACCTCCAGTTAAGGTGTGTAATTTGATCCACTTTGGGGGTATTTTGTTATTTCTTCACCAAAAATGGCAAGTTGGGTGTGGCTTAGAATCGTCTCATTCTCATTGAGACGATTCTAAAGAACTCTCAACTTGACATTTTTGGTGAAGAACGGAGAAAAATACATCGAAAATTTTGATAAATTATTCATCTTAACTGGAGCTGTGTAAACAATTTAGATTTATTTATAAACTTGTCTGTAACATTGAAATTGATGTGGGTCTGTGTCAAAGGTAAATGAAATTCTCATTTGTGTACCTTAGCGTTCATGTGAGACGGTTGCTTATATATTGTTTTCTACATACCGGTACATGTACAGTACATGTAGGCTTAAATGAAATTATTATTGTCTATGCGAATGTGGCATATTTCTTGACTTCGTGTTTAGCATCCTGTTAGTAAATAGTGTTACTTTGTTCCTAATTAATACAATGTTTTGCTAACCTTTTCATTTCATTTTACCAACCCTCAGGATGTGAAAACATTGTTTTGTAGACAATAAAAATTATTGATTATACATGTAAATCAAGGCAATACAGGTAGGTACAGTGCCTCTACAAGAGCTATTATTTCCAGAAATTGTTAAAAATCTGTCATTCAAGATGACTAAATATGTATCTGACGCAGTGTCGTGCTGGCATCTCATTTCCAATCTCTGGGATTGGACCTGTTTCTATTCTAAGTGATCATACCATTTTATGTACAACAGGGTTCCCACGGGCACAGAAAAATACTTGAATTTCAGCCGCTACCTTGAAAAATGCTTTCTGTTCAATCCTTAAAAAGTAGGTAATTTTCCATCATCACACTTAAACAATACTACAATTCACGTGAGGTACATCTCCACAGGTGGAAGACTCGACCTGTGAGGCTGTGACACAAAAAAAAATATGCTCATTACAAAAAATATACTAGAAAAAGTCGATGGCGCGCCATCGCAATATACCCACTTTCCCCAAATGCTAAGTCCGAAAGGGGGAAGTAATCCATGATGGAGGGTCGGATAAAAAATCTGAATTCACTTTGCGCATGTGCACATGATAACGAAGCTACATAGCAAATATGAGGCGCGTAGGTATGAAGGTGAAAAAGTTTTTCGAGTTACAAGGAAAAAATGGGAAATTCTGAGTCCGAAAGGGGGAGATAATCCATGATGGAGGGTCGGATCAAAAATGGGAATTCACTTTGCGCATCTGCACATAACGAAGGTACATACTAAATATCAGGCGCATAGGTATGAAGGTGAAAAAGTTTTTCGAGTTACAAGGAAAAAATGGGAAATTCTGAGTCCGAAAGGGGGAGATAATCCATGATGGAGGGTCGGATGAAAAAATCCGAATTCACTTTGCGCATCTGCACATGATAACGAAGCTACATAGCAAATATGAGGCGCGTAGGTATGAAGGTGAAAAAGTTTTTCGAGTTACAAGGAAAAAATGGGAAATTCTGAGTCCGAAAGGGGGAGATAATCCATGATGGAGGGTCGGATGAAAAATCCGAATTCACTTTGCGCATCTGCACATGATAACGAAGCTACATAGCAAATATGAGGCGCGTAGGTATGAAGGTGAAAAAGTTTTTCGAGTTACAAGGAAAAAAATGGGAAATTCTGAGTCCGAAAGGGGGAGATAATCCATGATGGAGGGTCGGATGAAAAATCCGAATTCACTTTGCGCATCTGCACATGATAACGAAGCTACATAGCAAATATGAGGCGCGTAGGTATGAAGGTGAAAAAGTTTTTCGAGTTACAAGGAAAAATGGGAAATTCTGAGTCCGAAAGGGGGAGATAATCCATGATGGAGGGTCGGATGAAAAATCCGAATTCACTTTGCGCATCTGCACATGATAACGAAGCTACATAGCAAATATGAGGCGCTAGGTATGAAGGTGAAAAAGTTTTTCGAGTTACGAGGAAAAAATGGGAAATTCTGAGTCCGAAAGGGGGAGATAATCCATGATGGAGGGTCGGATCAAAAATCCGAATTCACTTTGCGCATCTGCACATGATAACGAAGCTACATACCAAATATCAGGCGCGTAGGTATGAGGTGAAAAAGTTTTTCGAGTTACGAGGAAAAAATGGGAAATTCTGAGTCCGAAAGGGGGAGATAATCCATGATGGAGGGTCGGATCAAAAATCCAAATTCACTTTGCGCATCTGCACATGATAACGAAGCTACATACCAAATATCAGGCGCGTAGGTATGAAGGTGAAAAAGTTTTTCGAGTTACAAGAAACGTGACGGACGTACGTACGGACGTACGGACGGACGGACACCCGTGACGAAAACAATATACCCGTTTTTTTTTACAAAAAAAGTGGGTATAATTACAAAAAAAGTGGGTATAATTACAAAAAAAGTGGGTATAATAATAGAAGATAGTTCTGTATGAGACCATGTGGGTGGGGTAATCAGGGCTGTACAAATTTATTTTTTAGCCACTTGTCCCGGACAAGTGACTTGAAAAAAATGACTTGCCCTGACTTGTCCTGGAAAATATAATTTTCAGGGCAAGTAATTTTAAAAAAGTGACTTGTCCTCGTAAGATTTCTTATACGAAACTGTCCCAAAACAAAAACTATTATCATAGTTGTTAAATATAATACAATTGAGCACTTGGCACATATACATATTATATTAAATATCTATAATAATAAACATTGTATTGTACATATTTATTCTTGTGGTCTTTTGTCACTGTGCTACCGCGGACATAACGTTGCGACAAGTGCATACTCGAAACACATTTATCGACAATAATAAAACATAACAAGAGTGCCGCTAGTCACAAAATACACCCGTCGAATATGGGCCAGACAGTGAAGATGCAGAAATGTGAAGCTGTCACCAAGGCAAGAAATATTAATGAGAATTTGAAAGTCTATAGCATTATTTCTTCATCTTGTTGTGCTAAACATGTATATACTAATTTAGGCAGAGATAGAAAAGTAGAAATGATAGGGAATTGGATACAATAATTTAGAAAAAAGTTAAGAAGGTGATATTTTTGTTAAAAAATGTGTTTTCGGCATAAAAACACCAAGGTGCACATCTTCAATATGTGTAGAAGACGTGTGTATAGTTTCAGAACGATCGACTGAACGGTTTCGGAGGAGTTGTGTACACAAACTCTGTACCGTATATAGAATTGTATAGAAATATGTAGTTAAAAAGGTGATATTTCTGTTAAAAATATTTTTTTGGCATAAAAACACCAAGGTGTACATCTTCAATATGTGTAGAAGACGTGTGTATAGTTTCAAATCGATGGACTGAACGGTTTCGGAGGAGTTGTGTACACAAACTATGCACTTTTCCCGTCAGCCGCTCGCCCGCCCAGCGGTAAAACATAATATGTACCGTTTTTTAAAAACAGTCGTATAAAAATTGTTTCCTAAAATAATGAGAATCGTCTCGCGTTTTCGCGATCTCGCCTTCCGCTTTTGAAAAAATCGGATTAGTTTTGCTCATGCATGTGCGGCGTGTTTGCAAAACGCGAGATTGAATATGATAGAATTTCGCGTTTTCGTCTTGAAAGCTCGAAAACGCGAGGTTGCTACATGTCCCTTATAGGACGCGTAAACATTGTCTTAGGAGACGATTCTCATGTGCTGCAAAAACATTTTAAAGCTTTTATTAAGAAATGGAACAAATGTGGACAAACATCTATATTTCTTGACAACAAAAACATAATTTGACAAAAAAATGATACTCGTCTTAGGAGACGATTCTAATGTGCTGCCAATACACGTTTATTGAGCCAAAAAAAAAACATATTTCGATACGTGTTATTGGTTAGGCTACTGCATCACATCGTCGACCTATACACAAGATCGTGAAAACACGAGACCAAATCGCGAGGCGAAAACGTGAGATTCTATTGTATTCATTCTCGCGTTTTCGTCTGGCTATCTCGTGTTTTCGAGACCGCGATGTCGCGTTTTCGCCTCAGCCTTTTCACGATGTCGCCTTCCGCTTTTGGAAATACGTTTTTTCATGTCATTATGTGTGTGTATAATGCATGCGTGTTGAAATTGCTTTATATGCATGTACGTACGTAGAACCAAATCCAACACGCATGCTGTCTACACATGCATGGGCAAATCGTATTTCCAAAAGCGGAAGGCGAGATCGAGATCGCAAAAACGTGAGATTGTAACAAAAAAAAAAATATGGCCGTACCCACCCATCCCCAATTAGCACATTTGCGACATCATTTTCCGTCTAGCTGCATACCTGATGGTGTTTACAATCATCAGTCGGTAATCCAGTTTCACGTGCAGTGTGACTGACCTTTAGAATTCAGTGGAAACAAACATACCTAAACCACGCTATGTAGTCGCTCACGTCATCGCATCGCCGATGAATTGATAATTACGCATTAGCTTGTGCATTTTCACATTTGTTCGATTTCTTGATAAAACCAAGATTTGGCAGACATGAGAATCATTTCCTAAGACGATTCTCAAATTTTGTAAAAATATGTTTTTGTAAAGAAATATCAATGTATTCGGGTTTTCTTTTCACATTTGTCTGATGTCTTAATAAAACATGTTTTGGCAACACATGAGAATTGTCTCCTTAGACGATTCTAATATTTTGTAAAAAGAATTGTCACATTTGTTTGATTTCTTAGACCGTACAAACAATTGACAAATTCAGAAATCCACAACTTAATTTGTGTTTCTCGAGTCGGGTTTCATATGGTGGCGAGGAAATACGATCGATTACACACCGTGAAAATCTTGTTGGAACATAAATGTCAATTGTCACGTAGGCCATTTCAGTTTACCGCGCCCACCCCCTCCCCGTCGCGCCCCCCGTCCCCCCCCAGCTGTTATTCCTAATACGTATGGTCGCTTGTTAGGAGCATTTCCTTCGTTTATAAGGTATGGGTTGTGGCCTAGGGCTTAGAACACCAACTTCCAATCTGGAGGTTGTGGGTTGAACCGTTCAAACATCGCCTTGGGAATCAAACATACCTTCATAGTATGTCCATCCCATTCAATTTATATGCCGCGTAGAAACGATAATTAAGAACCTTAAATTCCATTTCCACCCCGTGAAGGAACATGCATTTATTTCTCAAAGTTAGGTGTCTTGGCCTGTCGACGCAGTGAGACGAAAACGTTAACATACATAAAATAAATCAATAACCATCGATTGCCGCAGAATATTTTCGCTAATTCGCTAATTACTTTCAAATTCGATTAAATTCATATAATCAGGGTCGCTGTAGATTGCTATATCACTTTCTTGCGATACACAGGTACTGTGTAACACAGTAGCTGCGAATCGCCAGGACGCCCGCGGCGTTATCGATCGATACAGTCGTCAGTTTTGGGATTAAGTTTATGACAGTCCGGTTCCAAAAAACGGGCTTGTGGCGGGACGTTCTAACAGAAAATAGTGACTTGCCCAGGACTAAATTCCAGCATAGAGGCACTTGCCCGAGATTAAAACCGACTTGTCCCGGGCGTCGGGCGTTCCAATTTGTACAGCCCTGGTAATGGATTTTTTTGTAATGGGCATTTTTAGCTCGCCTGCACGAAGTGCAGAAGAGCTTATGGCATACCCTGGCGTCGTCGGCATCGTCCACAAACTTAACGTTGGGTAAATCTATTATAACTTCTGTTTCCTTTCATGGAACACCTTGTTATTTCATACATGCATTCCTCAGATGATCCTCTATCATGCTGTAGCAAATCCATGACCCACCCCTTAACCCAAGGTCAAGGTCACAAACTTAGCATGTTCATAAACTTAACGTTGGGGTAAATGTCTTATAACTTCTGTTTCCTTTCAAGGAACACCTTGCTATTTCGTACATGCATTCCTCAGATGACCCTCTATCATGCTGTAGCAAATCCACGACTCGCCACCCAACCCTTACCCGAAGGTCAAGGTCACAAACCTAGCACATTCATAACCTTAACGTTGGGGTAAATGTTGTGTAACTTCTGTTTATTTACAGGGAATGCCTTCATATTTCATACATGCATTCATCTGATGATACTCTATCGTGCTATAGCAAATCCATGAACCCACCTCCCCCCCCCCCCCCCCCACCACCCCACCCCTTTTCCCAAGGTGAAGGTCACAAACTTAGCATTCATAAACTTAACGTTGGGGTAAATGTCTTGTAACATCTGTTTCCTTTCATGGAACACTTTGATATTTCATACATATGCATTCATCTGATGATACCCTATCGTGCTATCTCAAATACATGACCCACCGCCCACCCCTTACCCCAAGGTCAAGGTCACAAACTTAGCACATTCATAAACTTAACGTTAGGGTAAATGTCTTGTAACATCTGTTTCCTTTCATGGAACGCCTTGTGTAACTTCTGTTTCTTTACAGGGAACGCTTTGATATTTCATACATGCATTCATGTGATGATCCTCTACAGCAAATCCGTAACCAACCCCCCACCCCTTTCCCCAAGATCAACATCATAAACTTAATGTTGGAGTAAATGTCTTTTTGTCGCGCCTGTTTTAGCAGAGGCATGACTATAGACGGCGCTTTTTCCTTTTCCGTCGTCGTCGTCCGCGTCGTCCGGTTTTTTTTGTAAGGCAAATGCGTTAAAGTTATTGTTTTTTCACAATATCTCTTTAACCCCTTGCCAGACATTGATAATATTTCACATCAATGTTTGTCTAGGGATGATGCTTCATTACACACACCCCCACATCCAAATTTTGAAGGTCAAGGTCATTTATTTCCTTGTAATGTTCACCGGTTTTGTAACAGAAATGCATTAAAGTTATTGTTTTTTCACAATATCTCTTTAACCCCTTGCCAGACATTGATAATATTTCATATCAATGTTTGTCTAGGGATGATGCTTCATTACGCACACCCCCACATCCAAAGTCTGAAGGTCAAGGTCATTTATTTACTTGTAATGTTCACCGATTTTGTAACAGAAATGCGTTAGTTATTGTTTTTTCACAATATCTCTTTAACCCCTTTCCAGACATTGATAATATTTCACATCAATGTTTGTCTACTGATGATGTTTCATTATGCACACCCCCACATCCAAATTCTGAAGGTCAAGGTAATTTATTTACTTGTAATGTTCACGGTCAAATGCCTCAGCAGGCGCGACACCGCTTCCGTGGCGAAATTCTTGTTATAACTTCCGTTTCTTTACAGGGAACGCCTTGATACTTCATACGTGCGTGGGTGGCAGGTGGGAGTACGCAATGGGTAATTTAACGATCGGGGTTCATCCTTACCGGAATCCCGACTGGAGACCTGGTTTGGCCCTCACATACGTCTTTGGAATTTTGTATGTGACAGTTGAATCTGGTTATACCACTTATGTGAGTATTACGATATTCGTAATCCTATTTTAGGGGAAGTGGCCAAGTGACTTTGGTGTGGTATGGACCTGGCACCAGGTCAGGTTATTCTAATTTCAGGGCTGAATATATTGGTTCTCGATGTAAATATTCCGTTTTGATTTTGGGATTTTCCCCCCAATGCAGCAGGATAAAATGGGATCGAACCCGTTTGCCCGGCCTTACATGACCTTAGCTGTTGATAGGCCATTAAAACTAATAAACAAACAAACAAACTTCATACGTGCATTCATCTGATAATCCTCTATGGTGCTACAGAAAATCCATGACCCACCCCCCCACCCCTTTCCCCAAGGTCAAGGTCACAAACTTAGCACATTCATACATGCATTCCTCATGTGAATAGCTATCATGCTGTAGAAAATACCCACTTAGTGCGTTCATAAACTTAGCGTTCGGTTAAATTTTGTTTTACTTCTGTTTTCTGGGAGCGCATTGATATTTCATACATGCATTCATCTTAATATGCTATATCATGCTATAGCAAATCCACGACCCACCTTCCACCACTGACCTCAATGTCAAGGTCCACCGCACACCCCTTAACCCAAGGTCAAGTTATATAATATTCATGTTTTTTATACAACTGTGCCAAGTTTGAGTGTAGGCTGCCAACAGGCGAGCTTCGTTGTCTTCTGACAACTCTTGTTATTATAGAAGATAGTACTGTATGAGACCCAAGTGGGTGGGGTAATGGAGTTTTTGTAATGGGGATTTGGGTGTCCGAGTCTTCCACCTGTGACCATCTCTGCAACAAATATATTCACATCTTTCATCAGCATTTTCATGCTGATATTTGTCTATCAATCCATTTATATGGAAAGCCGAACTATCACTCGAAAAAATGGTTGGCAACCCCAATCCAGTACCACGTTGTCGGACTCCCACAATTTATACCTGTCCAATAGTACTGAATATTGAAATAATCTTTGAAAATCAAACTCATGGTTCTTGAAGGGTTTAATGCATTTCATGCTGAGAATATGCCATATCTTTTAAATATTTTCTTTATATGTGCTTGGACGTATCGATGTAAATATTCCGTTCTGATTTTGGGATTTTCCCCCCAATACAGCAGGTTAAAATGGGATCGAACCCGTTTGCCCGGCCTTACATGACCTTAGCTGTTGATAGGCCGTTAAACACTAATAAACAAACAAACAATAGACAAATCTGTCGCGAGCACCATTTGAACCGGTTCAAGAGTGCACAACATTTAAAAACATTAATAGCCATAAAAGTGTATTCCGAATGTAATTGTTTAACCCATTTCATGCTGATGATATGTCCTTTTGTTTGTGAAATATTTTCTTTATATGGGGCTTATGGAATTTGTGACCAGTGTAGCTCCTGATCAAATAGCTCAACTCCTGCAGCCTAATAACGATGCATATTGCATATCAGAAACATGACTGGTGTTTCATTGATGGAATGGATCTGGATCTACACTGGTCGCATTTCTCCAGTCGAGCCACATTTTATGGTGGGCCAATGACCCATGGGGCTCTTTAGGCATAGCCCATAACAGTGTATGTTGACTAACAGTAGTGTATGTAAATTGCCTTTGTTGGCATATTGTTTATCATACAGAGAATAACAATGTTTTAAAACTTTTCATTCCAAGCAAGCAAACAATATGCTTAACATTTTGTAGCACCTTTTATACGACATATAACTTTAATACAACAGTTACTGTTTGTTTTATTTTATATATTTTACAGGAATTAATAACTAGGAGTTGAGAAAAAAATATGTTTTAGACAGCATAACTGACTATCAGTTCGACTTCCTATCAGTACACTGCAAATGCTTTAGTACTATGTGCGTACATTAACAAGCTCAGCAAGCCCCTCCCCCCCCCCCTCACCCAAAATATTCTCATCCACCCCACATGGTAGAATATTCACAAATTTGTTTCCCTCGGTCTCGTAGTATTTCCTAAATATGTTCCCCTCAATCTCTAAACATTTTACTGTGAAACCACTGCCGCGAGTACCAGGACCCCTCTTTCAGATATTGAAGTTTCGAATGCGTTATTTGGGAAATGTTTTATATTTGTTAAGTTTTTCGCTTTAAGTAACTGACACGGTCTACTTCACGTTCAGTTTAGACTGTTCATTTTGCAGAAAATGGGGTCATTTTGTAAAGAATAAAAGATATCCACAAATGGGGCTCATCTTGATCTACACTGTTTGCAAATATTACGAAAGAGGTCTCTAGTTGAAAAAGGGTTAAGTCAAACTATCATGGGCTGGCCCAGATTTTCAATTCATTACGGGATTTGTGATTATCATCATGCTGTACAACATAATTCCAAATCTGATCCAGTCATAATTATACTACATTTCAACTCTCAAGTCTTCGTTAGCCAGTTATATATTAAGTTGCAATTGGTGCCTTATTATGTTTGTAGAGAAGTGTATCTATCCTACCTGACCTTACCTATTGACAGGGCAGTAGGCCCAATTACTCACTCTATTAGTTCCCATCCAAATTGACCCCTGTATTTATTCTAGTAAATGTCCCCTATGCTTTTTTTTGTGGGGGTGGGGGGGATAAAATACTTCACTAAACTTTGAAAATATTATGTTTGTTATATAACCTTGTGAAAATATCATATTTTAATGGAGATGTGTGAGTGAGGGCTACTATTAGAATAAATACAGTATTTCATGGGGTCAGGAAATACTTTGAAATCAACATAGTGATTGTAATACATGTACATGTATGTGAAGTTGTACATTTTCACAATTTAATAAAGTTTATCTATGTTATACTTTTGAAGAAAACAAAATCTTGTAAAATGCATGTGTGCCCCAAGCTCACAAACGGCATCTTATATTGTCTGTGAAGACCGTAGAACAAGACCCAAGAATAAGTCTAATCCGTGTCTGTACTATGATTCCACCAGTAAAAATCTCTTCTTCTGTTAGCCATCACCTGTGGCCGTGACTGGAAATATGGGGCTTTTGACATTTGTGATCAGTGTAGTTCCAGAATAGCCTTCATATCCAAGCATTCTGATCAGGATCTGCACTGTTCATATGTTACTTGTTTCACAAAGAGGCTGAATGAGCTACATGTAGACACCTTATGTGAGTATTACAATATTCGTAATCCTATTTTAGGGGAAGGGGCCAAGTGACTTTGGTGTGGTATGGACCTGGCACCAGGTCAGGTTATTCTAATTTCAGGGCTGAATATATTTGTTCTCGATGTAAATATTCCGTTCTGATTTTGGGATTTTCCCCCCAATGCAGCAGGTTAAAATGGGATCGAACCCATTTGCCCGGCCTTACATGACCTTAGCTGTTGATAGGCCGTTAAACACTAATAAACAAACAAACAAAACATGTAGACTGGCCACAGATTCCATAATCCCCATTTCTCCAGTCACTGTCCCATATAATCATTGTTGTTAAGCTCCTTATTTCTTCCACAGGCACCAGTATTCTATTCCCTCCCCTCACCTGCTTCATTCTTTGCATTAACCCTTACACCTCTATCTTAATGTTTTTGTCGTCTGCTGTTTATTTTCTATTTTCCATTTTTATCATCAAAAACATGCTTTGACAGCACTTTAGAATAATTTACAACATGCTTTGACAGCACTTAGAACTTCAGATTGGAAATGATTCTGAAGTGCTGTCAAAACATGTTTTTATTGAGAAATAAGGCAAGATATAAGAGCAACAGCAGATGACACTTGTTCTGTGTAGCGGTCTAAGGGTTAAGCATTCATATTTGAATACAATGTAATTCATATAATATTGAACCAATGGAAACACTGTTTTGCTTATACATATAAGTCAAATATGTAACATAAAAAATGCAAGCAATTGTTGTATTCTGCTGTATGTCTATGTATAAGAATTTGTTTGTGATACACGTCAGGTATATTTTGTTTGTATCCGCTTATACCCATTATAAAAGTAGTAAGGTTAGTACTAATTGTATTACTTTCAGGAAATAGGGCTAAGTGACTGGTGTAGTCGGATTATTCTAATTTCGGAGCTGAATACCTATATATAAATATTGTTATAAATATTCAGTTCTGATTTTGGGATTTTCCCCCCATCACAACGATGAAATATGAGATTTGACTTGGTTAACCGGCCTGAAATGACCTTAGCTATATTAAGGCCGTTAACATCATTTAAATCAAATCAAATATCTTGTTTTGTCTTGTCATATCTATAACTTCTGTATTGCGTGCAGTAGAACCTCTCTAAACCGGGCACCCAGGTGTGTTTATTTTTTATACGAGTTAAAACTTTCATTAATCTCTGTTGATAATGTATGTTCATGATTGTAAAACACATTTGGCTGATATGCCCGATTTACAGTGGAACTTCTCTAAACTGGACACCCTGGATACCTCGGGTGTGTCTGGTTTAGAGAGGTTCCATTGTGTATGAAACTTCTCCTTTGTAGGTCAATCGGCGCTTCCATTCACATTCCCGCCATCTCAAACTACCACAGAATCCGGGACCACACCAGGTGAGTGAGTTGTTGTCGTACATGTATGTGGCTGTGACTGGAGAAATCGGGCTGATGGGTTTTACGATCAGTACAGCTCCAGATCAGCCTGTGCAGCCGCCATTCCATGAATGAAACACCCGTCACTCTTCTAACAAACAATATAGATCGTTATCAGGCTACGAGAGTGTGCTATCTGATAAGTAGCCTCACTGGTCATAAATCACATAAGCCCGATTTCTCCAGTCGCATCCTTGTTGAGTTTTAGACCAATCCTGATGGCCAGTTTTTGCATCAAGAATGTTTCCCTAAGCGAACGCTGTAGGCGTGTTCTGACTACTGTCTGTTCCACGTTTTACTGCCGACAAACTTTTGGCTGTTAAACACATTAAATCTAAAAAATATTTAAAAGTAAGTACTTTTTTATCAATAAGAAAAGTCACCCTCCCCAAAAGAAATTAGTTGATGAAATTCCATCAAATATTGATTTTATTACGAAAAAACGATTTTCCTATGGGAATTTAACATGGGGGCTAAAAATAGATTTAAATTATTTTTTTTTTATTTGTAGACCCATTTTCAAAATGTAACTTCTTAATTACTAATTTTCAAATTATCTTGTCAGGTTTCGGAAAGTCTAATGTCCAAAAATTTTTGTAAATTGAATCCCCATAGTTAATTTCCCATAGGAAAATCGTTTTTATACGACCGTTTTTAAAAAATGGTACGTATTATGTTTAACCGCACGGCGGGAGGTGCGGTGGGGCGGGGACTGAAGAAAAAGAGCATTAGTTCGTTTACACACTCCTCCGAACGTTCAGGTCGATCGATCTGAAACTATGCACACGTCTTGCTACACATTTGAAGATGAGCAACTTGGTGTTTTTTATGGCGAAAAAATATTTTTTAACAAAAATATCACCTTTTTATTAAACTTAGCCATTTTTTCTACATTTTTCTATACATTTCTATATACGGTACAGAGTTTGTGTACACAACTCCTCTGAAACCGTTCCGTCGATCGTTCTGAAATTATACACACGTCTTCTACACATATTGAAGATGTGCACCTTGGTGTTTTTATGCCGAAAAAATATTTTTTAATGAAAATATCACCTTTTTAGCTTGGCCATTTTTTCTACATTTTTCTATACAATTCTATATATGGTACAGAGTTTGTGTACACAACTCCTCCAAAACCGTTCAGTCGATCGTTCTGAAACTATACACACGTCTTCTACACATATTGAAGATGTGCACCTTGGTGATTTTATGCTGAAAAAATATTTTTTAACTTAGCCATTTTTTCTACATTATTGTATCCAATTCCCTATCATTTCTACTTTACACTCTACTTTTCTATCTCTGCCTAATTAGTATACATGTTTAGCACAATGAGATGAAGAAATAATGCTATAGACTTTCAAATTCTCATTAATGTTTCTTGCCTTGGTGACAGCTTCACATTTCTGCATCTTCGCTGCCTGGCCCATATTCGACGGGCGTATTTTGTGTTTCGCAATAAAATCCATATTTGATGGAATTTCATGAAACAAATTTTTTTGGGGAGGGTGACTTTTTTGTTATTGATGAAAAAGTACTTACTTATGATCCCAGGCATGCATCTCAAATCTTTGGCATTCTCTGGGGAAGATTAGCTGTTGTTTTATATTTTGACTTCTTTCTCAATAAAAACATGGTTTGACGACACTAGAATCATTTCCATTTCCATTGGAAATGATTCTAAAGTGCTGTCAAATCATGTATTTCATCAGAAAAATTGAAAATAAAAAATGAACAACGTACGACAAAATTTAATTCAGCATTTTAAAGGTTAATATAGGTAGTTGTTGACCTAATAGACTTTTTGAAGTACTATTACTGACTATCGAACCGATCTGTCTTAGTCGTCTCCCATCTTGCAGTGAAGCAATTAGAGGCAATGCTGAATTGTTGAACCTTTCGTAATACAAATTAAATGTATTTATTACACTCTTGCAAATTATTTGCACGGGTTTCGCTGTGAGAGAAAACCCGTAATCAACTCCTTACAAATAATACACCGTGAAGAGAACACCCGTAATTGCGCTCCTGTTTTCTTGGAAACAACGAGCTACTATGCAAAATGTTTAATTTTGATTACAGTCAAAATAAAGTTATTTGAAAATTTGGAAAGGGTCTTGACTAATCTAGAATGTTAATATGATTGAACACATTCCAAACATGCACTCAAATATGTCTGGTTCATAGAAACAGCTGCGTAATTTGTATTTCAAAAAGTTTACATGACGTCACATAACGTAACGTCAAAACGCAGGAAAACACGTCATTGTATAACTATTCATGCGCACATCACAATTCATTGATTATAATCTCAAAAATGAGACTTAATTTGCATATACATCTGCCGTGGAAGTGTAATAAATAGGATATTCCATCGTACACGTTTGAATAACGTTTGAATAATACACTCGTGTCCGTCGGCGTCCGTGCAAGCAACTCGTTCGCTACGCTCATTCGTTGCTTACGCGGAAGCCGACGCACACTAGTGAATTATTTCCCGCTATTCAAAATGTACGATGGAATATCCTCTATATATTGCATCTGAATCACATATATATTAAGACCATGTATTATTTAAATATTCTTCAGGATAAACGTAATAGTCGAGAACACTGTATGCCACTGCTAATGATTTAATCTTCACTTGCAGGTCAGGCGTCACTTCCATTTACTTTCCCACCAGTCCAATCCGATGGTAAGTGGTGGTTTTCTCTTGCTAATGGTAGTTCAAAACTAATCTGTGCTCAGGCTTAACTAATCAGATATATTCAGAACATTCTCAGAATTATTCATTATCATGAGGCTGGCATGTCAAAACCAGCTTGATACTAAAGCACTTGTGTGCCGCTAGTTAAACACTACAGTAATGATCAGGGCCCCATGCTTACAAGAATTCCTGAGCACGTTCTCCAAATGTGTTACAATTTAGATCAGGCAGTTTAATTTGCTAAGACTGAGCACAGCTCAGTGGACCAGAGGATGGGAAGGTATTCATATATTATAATGATGAATCCGTGCGTATGTGTACATTTATGTCGAAAAGTCAAAAACAAAAAAGAGTTTGTCCAGTCACAGTCCAGGGGCCCATTTCACTAAACTTTGTACAACTAATAAGTTGCTAAGTGCATAATTGAAATCCACAATAACATTTGTTCTGACAGCCGATTTTGGAAAATGGTCTGTGGATGTACATTTAATGACATGAGCCCAGCCCGTAGATGCAAAATGGTAGCATTAGAGAAACGCGTTTATGTGAAAAGCAAATTCATAGAAATCTTCGAACAAACATTTTTATCGTAAACATTTAGTGAAACAGGCCCCTGTATGCCACGGAGGCATATCCATGTTTTACAAAGATAATGTCGAGTTACTGTAATTTCAGTGTCGGTTGTACGATCGATCATCCTCCCACCCCATTTGTACGTGGCTGTTGCACAGCATACAAAGTTGTATTAACATGGTACCTGAAGTATGTTAACTCATTCCACTCTACAATGCTCGTGTTTACAGTCCCACCACCCTCACTGCCATTCCCCGCCACCTCTGGTGATCTGCCACCACCAGGCCCCGTCCCAGATTTTCCCATCGAGTTCATCTGTCCACCACGACCCAACCACGGCTCGGACGGCCGGCCAATCCTGCTGCGTGCCAACCACTTCCAAGTGCGAATACCAAAGGGGTTTATACACCACTATGACATCTCCATCGTGCCAGACAAGTGTCCCCGCAGAGTTAACAGGTACGTGCTCAATCATTGAGGCTGTGACTGGTTGTGGGGCTTGGATGGGGTTTGTGACCAGTGTAGTTAGTCAAATAGCACACTCCTGTAGCCTAATAACCATCTATATTGCTTGTTAGAAGCACGATGGGTGTTTTATTGATGGAATAGCGAACAGTGCAGATCCTGATCAGACTGCGGATGCACAGGCTGATCTGGATCTACACTGGTCACAAAACCCATATTAAGCCCCATTTATCCAGCCACATATGTCACGACAAAAGTACAATTTTAATAATGAGGCATATATTTCAATATCTTCCCGTCCTTATACTACGTAAATCTCCATTCAAACAAATAACCTCCATGCTTTTGTTCAGTCTGCTGGTCTTTCAGATGAGACTAAATGACCTTAGCTGTTGCTGGGATTCACTTTCACTTTTTATATGCCCGTTTGAAAAACAGGACATTACATGTATGTATTCCACCAGGGCTCCTAAAATTTCTGAATGCCAATCGGTCCGGACGTAATTGTCGGCCCGAAGGAGCCGGTACGATTAGTGCTACTCGATGCAGTAACCAATAACACATATCAAAATATGTTTTTCCCCCAATAAACATGTTTTGGTAGCACATAAGAATCTTTATGATTATCATGTTTTTGTCAAACTATGTTGTTTTTTTGTCAAGAATTATTGGTGTTTGTCCACACTTGTTCTACTTCTTAACAAAAGCATGTTTCAGCACCACATGAGAATCGTCTCCTAACACTATTTTTACGTGTCCTGTTGGGGACAATTTACAATCTCGTGTTCTCGCGATATCGAGCATAGGTTGATCACGAAAATGCGAGACGAAAATATGCGATTCTATCATATCCAATCTTGCTTTTTCGCAACCTCTGCCCCCAGAGATTGTTTTTGTTTCGCGATCTCATCAACACGCATAAGCAAAACTAACCCGTAATTTTCTGTCTGTAACACAGGGTAAGTCGCCCTGCGTTTTATAATTCAGGTTACAGTAAAATATATTTCCAAAAGCATAAGCCGAGATGGGAAAACGCGAGACGATTCTCATGTCGTTAGGGAGATGATCGCATGCTTTCGCAAGACAGAAAAAATGCGAAACGACAGCTCTAGACGAATCAAAATGCTGATTGTTATATTTTGAATTGCAAATGAACGCTTTTATGGCAGACGTACCTTTATCAAAATGTTTGCAAACTGTAGATCCCGATGAGCTGGCTATTCACGAGCCGTCTCATCAGGATCTACGCCATTCGTACGTACTTTATTTATACAAAAAAATGACCCCTAATACAGCGTAATGTAACAGTTCCACACTTAATATGGAATAGTCCGTGTCCGGTACTTGGGGATGAAATGTGTAATATAAATATTACAAACACGGATAACCACAGTGCATGGTTTCTTTATTTTATTTTTAAAATCATCAGAAATGCGCTAAGGCCAGTCTATTTATAAACCGCTCTACAGCTATCGAGACCTTCACCTGTACACAATTACCACGCGCGTGTTATGAAAAATCGATACGGGGAGAAATGTGTTGAAAGGCGACCAAACACAACGATTTATTACCCGACAATGTTTTAACACTGATATGCCCTGGATATGTGTCATAAAATTGACATTACTTGGTGTCAACATCTGTACATCGATACATTTACGAGGTTGATACGGAAATGGCAGCCAGATTTCATTATTTTCTTTCCAAATTTTAAGGATAGTTTGCAACTCTCAATCGTTCTGAGATTTCAAAATCTGGTCCAGAACCATGTTTATTATGGCGAAGAACCCTATTGATATTATTTATCGAATCCAATTCTTTCTGGATATTTTATAGATACAATTGAAAATTCAATATAGATGTACAATATAAAATTCTTCTACTGCTCGTTTCGTCACTTCCTACATATATCTGAGACCCAGGCTCTTAAACCCTTTCACCCCTAAGTAACTGGAATGGAATTTGATATGTTAATTTTGCAACCAATCAGACTAGTCCATTTATGAAAAGTGGGTGTTTTTGTTCTAAAAATAAAAGTGAAAATTACTTGCAAAAAGTGTAGATCCAGATGAGAAGGCTTGTGACGAGCCGGCTCATCTGGATCTTCACGTATTGCCATTATACAGGCCTGTGGTGTTGAAAGGGTTAAAACATGTAGCAGAACTATAAAATTATTATTACACTTCAATTCCATTGTTACAGAGAAATCATCGAAACTATGGTTCAGGGATACAGCCAGAAAATATTCCTCAACGTAAAACCAGTATTTGATGGAAGAAAAAATCTCTATACTCGAGACCCTTTACCAATTGGGAAGGAAAAGGTATGTCAGCTTATATGGTTATGCCCATAGGAGACGCTCCATGGGATTTTCGGACATTTCATCAAATACGTCAAATACTAGAATATTTTTCATAAATTAAGTCAAAAGTTGACAAATTTTCGGAGTACATGCGGAATATAATTATTCCACATGTACTCTGAAAGTTTTACCAACTTTTGACGCCATTTACAGAAAATTTTGTGAACGTATTTAATGAAATTACGCAGGTACAAAATCCCATGGCGTGTCTCGTGTGGATGGAGATATGGGGCTTATGACTTGTGTGCCCAATCTCGCTGCTGATCTGCTAGCACACTCCTCTCGCCTGGTAAGGATCTATACAGTGCATTGAATCACAGAATAGCGAACAGTGCAGACCCAGATTAGACTGCGCAGGCTGGTCTGGGTCTACACTGTTTGCAAAAGCAATCAGCCTGATTTCTCCAATCACTGCCACGTATGTTAACAACTCTTCTGGACTGCATGATTTACTGTGGGCTAACCTATGGAAAGAACACCTCGGAAAAGTGTTGAAAACTGCTCCCCAATGCCTTTCAATCATGTTTATTTTATTTTTTTCTTGACCGGCTCTTCTCAAACTGCCACCCTCATGGCAGCAATGGGAGGGTGTGAACATGTGTATATCTTAACGGCGAATACGTTCTTCAGGATTCATATCTTAACGGAAATTTTTACTAAAATGTAAACTGTTTTTGAAATACATCTCCAGAGGCACCATCTGAGACACAGTAGCTGTAATTGATATTTTGGGTGTGGCAAGGGCGTCTGGCACCATATCAGAATCTTATGAATACAGTGTCTACTGAACTTGCATTTCCCACACACTGGTTCTACCCAGTCCGCCGTCTGTATATGACCTTGTATATAGCTATTGGGCGGACATTAACCATTCATTTTTGTTGTCTTTTTTGTTATTATACCTATGGCAGTATGTCGAGGGGTATACAGTTTTCGTGTTTCCATCTGTCTGTACGATTTGCTTAAAGTTTTTCTTTGTTCGTTCAGGCGGCGGCCGGGGGTATCCGTGGAACATAGTTTGACAGCCCTTTAGAATCATTTCTAATGGAAATGATTTTATAATGCTGCCAAAACATGTTTTTATTGAGGTAAAAGACAGGTTACAGCAGAATTTTTTTTATTTCCTGCATTTAAAGGGTTAAACACCAGAGCTGTTACGATTTTTCCGTATTTGTTCCGGAAAATACGTTAGAAATACGGAAGTACGGATAACAATTAAAAAGTATGATTTTTAAAAAAAATCAGCGAGGGAATATCTGGAAATAATAATTTCGTTTCACAATTCTGCCATTAAATCCTATTTTTTTATTTACCCGTAATCATACTCGCCGAGGCACTTACCATTTTGATTCTTGTTGTGTAGTAATAGTAGTTTCAAGCGCTCGGCGATATTGATTTATTCATCACGTAAATTCATAAAATGTCTGCTCCAAAGCGTGCAGCCAACGAATTTGGGTATTTTTTATCGGAAATTTATGAAAGAAGTTAGGAGAACACATCTGTTCATCAATGATTACAGCGAAACATGGCCCAATTTGGTCCTGTCAAAGCGCGGTGATGAATTTGCCTCTTGCAAGCAGTGTAATTGTGATTTTTCGTTTGGTCATGGTGGCCGAAACGAGGCCAAGGCTCTAAAAAAGTTAATTTATGCATATAAGTGAGTACTGATTTGTGTTCCGGAAAACATGTGTGGTGTTCCGGAAAATAGCCCCCTTTTCTCTCCATGTTCCTCATGTGACCGACATGGGGTTGGCAGCTCTGAAACACCAATCGACCAACCAATCGATCAATGAAGGTGCTTGTCTTGTGTTCGTTTAGGTCGAGCTGGAAGTGACACTGCCTGGTGAGGGCAAAGATCGTGTATTCAAGGTGACCATCAAGTGGCAGGCCCAGATCAGCATGTTGGCCTTGGAAGAGGTCTTGGAGGGCAACGCCAGGAAAATCCCCATCGACACCACACAGGCTCTCGACGTTGTCATGCGACACCTGCCTAGCATGAAGTAAGATTCAGCTGATTGTCTATCAGTGTTATATTGCTTTCTGGATCCATCCTTCTAAGCTTGTACTTTGTTCTCGTGCTTGAAATAAGGAGTTCAATGGGTTGAAGCTGAGCTGTGCTCAGTCTCAGCCAATCAAACTGTGTGACTTTGAGTAAGAATTTGGAATTCAAGTAAGAATTTGCATTCCCAGAAGGTTTTGTGGGTAAGGGCCTCAAGGCTGCTTATCATACAAACCTTTTGAAATGGAATTGGGCGAGGTGATCTTGGTTTTAAGGCACCTTGCAACAGATTAGGATCTTGTGGATTTCATGAGCACTGAATATGCAATTTCCCCCAGACAGCTACTGGATCATACTGGTTCTGCTCGCACGTCTTACATGACCTTGTTATCCCCTCGCCGATAGACAGCAGTGGGTATAATGATAGTCCCTGTACGTACGTATAGTTCAGCCTCGACCAATCAAACTCCCTGAGCTGCATTAGAAACGAGTCGGGGCTGTGACTTGAAAAAAGTGACTTGCCCTGACTTGTCCTGGAAAATATAATTTTCAGG
Source organism: Conchocele bisecta (assembly GCA_029237695.1). Taxonomy (NCBI): domain Eukaryota; kingdom Metazoa; phylum Mollusca; class Bivalvia; order Lucinida; family Thyasiridae; genus Conchocele; species Conchocele bisecta. The sequence goes on from CM055266.1 coordinate 146,961,936, forward strand.
GCAAGTAATTTTGAAAAAGTGACTTGTCCTCGTAAGATTTCTTATACGAAACTGTCCCAAAACAAAAACTATTATCATAGTTGTTAAATATAATACAATTGAGCACTTGGCACATAAACATATTATATTAAATATCTATAATAATAAACAGTGTATTGTACATATTTATTCTTGTGATCTTTTGTCACTGCCACCGCGGACATAACGTTGCGACGAGTGCATACTCAAAATACATTTATCGACAATAATAAAACATAACAATCGTTTCCTAAAATAATGAGAATCGTCTCGCGTTTTCGCGATCTCGCCTTCTGCTTTTGAAAAATTCAGATTTTCGGTTTTGCTCACGCATGTGCGGCGTGTTTGCAAAACTTGAGATTGAATATGATAGAATTTCGCATTTTCGTCTCGAAAGCTCGAAAACGCGAGGTTGCCACATGTCCCTTATAGGACACGTAAACATTGTCTTCGGTGACTATTCTCATGTGCTGCAAAAACATTTTAACGTTTTTATTAAGAAATAGAACAAATGTGGACAAACATCTATATTTCTTGACAAGAAAAACATAATTTGACAAAAAATGATACTCGTCTTAGGAGACGATTCTAATGTGCTGCCAATACACGTTTATTGAGCAAAAAAAACAGATACGTGTTATTGGTTAGGCTACTGCATCACATCGTCGACCTATACACAAGATCGTGAAAACGCGAGACCAAATCGCGAGGCGAAAACATGAGATTCTATTGTATTCATTCTCGCATTTTCGCCTGGCTATCTCGCGTTTTCGAGACCGCGATGTCGCGTTTTTGCCTCGACCTTTTCACGATGTCGCCTTCCGCTTTTGGAAATACGTTTGTTCATGTCATTATGTGTGTGTAGAATGCATGTGTGTTGAAATTGAGTTTTGCGCATACATTACATGTACGTACGTACATAGAATGCAATTCGAACTAGCATGCTTTATATGTATGTACGTACGTAGAACGCAAATCCAACACGCATGCTGTCTACACATGCATGGGCAAATCGTATTTCCAAAAGCGGAAGGTGAGATTGAGATTGTAACATAAAAAGAAATATGGCCATACCCACCCATCCCCAATTAGCACATTTGCAACATATCATTTTCGGTCTAGCTGCACACCTGATGGTGTTTACAATCATCAGTCGGTAATCCAGTTGCACGTGCAATGTGTGACTGACCTTTACAATTCGGTGGAAACAAACATTCCAAAACCACGCTATGTAGTCGCTCGTGTCATCGCATCGCCGATGAATTGATAATTACGCATTAGCTTGTGCATTTTCACATTTGTTTGATTTCTTGATAAAACCAAGATTTGGCAGCACATGAGAATCGTTTCCTAAGACGATTCTCAAATTTTGTCAAAATATGTTTTTGTAAAGAAATATCAATGTATTCGCGTTTTCTTTTCACATTTGTCCGATGTCTTAATAAAACATGTTTGGCAACACATGAGGATTGTGTCCTTAGACGATTCTAATATTTTGTAAAGATAATTGTCATATTTGTTTGATTTCTTAGACCGTAAATTCAGAAATCCACAACTTAATTTGTGTTTCTCGAGTCGGGTTTCATATGGTGGCAAGGTAATACGATCGATTACACACCGTGAAAATCTTGTTGGAACGTAAATGTCAATTGTCACGTAGGCCATTTCAGTTTACTGCGCGTTACGTCAGCTGTTATTCTAAGTACGTATGGTTGCTCGTTAGGAGCATTTCTTTCCTTCGTTTATAAGGTATGGCCTAGAGCTTAGAACACCGACTTCCAATCTGGAGGTGGTGGGTTCAAACATCACCTTGGGAATCAAACATACCTTCATAGTATGTCCATCCCATTCAATTTCCTTCGTTTATATGCCGCGTAGAAACGATAATTAAGAACCTTAATTACTTTCAAATTCGATTAAATTAATATAATCAGGGTTCGCTGTAGATTGCTATATCACTTTCTTGCGATACACAGGTACTGTGTAGCACAGTAGCTGCGAATCGCAGGACGCCCGCGGCGTTATCGATCGATAAAGTGGTAAGTTTTGGGATTACGTTTATGGCAGTCCGGTTCCAAAAAATGGGCTTATGGCGGGACGTTCTAACAGAAAATAGTGACTTGCCCTGGACTATATTCCAGCATAGAGGCACTTGCCCGAGATTAAAACCGACTTGTCCCGGGCGTCGGGCGTTCCAATTTGTACAGCCCTGCGAGTATGTGTTCAGACGGTTTATAAGCACGTGCCCTGCTTGAAAACTGTGTAGCCAGTCACCTTCCTTTACACCACCCGTCCCGATTAATGGCTTGATCCATGCTATTTCAGCTATACACCAGTGGGCAGATCGTTTTTCTCCCCACCCGAGGGTTATGATCATCCGCTGGGCGGCGGACGTGAAGTCTGGTTTGGATTCCACCAGAGTGTGAGGCCGTCGCAATGGAAGATGATGCTCAACATTGATGGTATGCACAGTTTACCCTCCCTAAACTGGACACCCACCCAGAAAAACAAAATTTCCATAATTTTGACATTTATTCTGATGATTTGACAAATTTGAAAGACTGCACAAACTTTAGTATTCATAAAATAAATTGCGTTTAATTTTCCATGATGAAAGAAAATCGTGTCTTCTGTTATTCTGTTACATATTATACATCTTGCCATCGACCTCATTTCCTCTTTACCTCCTTTTTGCCCCATGTTGAATTCGTTTTTTAACGCAATAAAATCAATATTTGATGTAATTTTATCAAATAAATAAATTTGGGGAGGGTGACTTTTTTATACCCCCACAAACAAAGTTTGTTGGGGGTATATAGGAGTCAGCTTGTCGGTCGGTCGGTCCGGTCGGTCGGTCGGTCGGTCGGTCGGAAATTCCCTTCCGCTCTATATCTTCTACACCCATGCATGGATTATCAAATGGCTTGGCACAATTGTTTCTCATGATGAGAAGGTGTGTCGCGATCAATAACCACGCACCTACGTCCAAGGTCAAGGTCACAGTTGAAGATCAAAGGTCAAACCTATTGAAATTCCCTTCCGCTCTATATCTTCTACACCGATGCATGGATTATCAAATGGCTTGGCACAAATGTTTCTCATGATGAGAAGGTGTGTCGCGATCAATAACCACGCACCTACGTCCAAAGTCAAGGTCACAGTGGAAGGTCAGAGGTCAAACCTATCGAAATTCCGTTCCACTCTATATCTTCTACATCGATGCATGGATTATCAAATGGCTTGGCACAAATGTTTCTCATGATGAGAAGGTGTGTCGCGATCAATAACCACGCACCTACGTCCAAGGTCAAGGTCACAGTTGAAGATCAAAGGTCAAACCTATTGAAATTCCCTTCCGCTCTATATCTTCTACACCGATGCATGGATTATCAAATGGCTTGGCACAAATGTTTCTCATGATGAGAAGGTGTGTCGCGATCAATAACCACGCACCTACGTCCAAAGTCAAGGTCACAGTTGAAGGTCAAAGGTCAAACCTATTGAGATTCCCTTCCGCTCTATATCTTCTACACCGATGCATGGATTATCAAATGGCTTGGCACAAATGTTTCTCATGATGAGAAGGTGTGTCGCGATCAATAACCACACACCTACGTCCAAGGTCAAGGTCACAATTGAAGGTCAAAGGTCAAACCTGTTGAAATTCCATTCCGCTCTATATCTTCTACACCGATGCATGGATTATCACACTATGCCCAGGGTCAAGGTCACAGACTTGATGCGTAACGCTCTGATAAATGGCTTATAATCAAAAATGCCTCGTTTTCTTTGGCTGCCAGTGGGGGTATTCGTGTGCCGACAGGCCACATTTCTAGTTGTTATTGATGAAAAAATACTTACCTTTAGATATTTATGAGATTTAAAACATGGAACAGACAGTAGGAACTAGACTGGTCACAAAAGCCATCGGCCCGATTTCTGTCGTGACAGCTACATAGTGTTTACATACCTTATCTCCACAACCCTTAATTCAAACTTCAAATAAATCACTCTGAGATCATAAAATGCCTCAGCGGGCTCTACATGCGGGCCGTGGCCATCTGATTACAAGTAATTTTCATATTTTTGAGAACAATATGTATGTGTATTCAGTGTCGGCGACTGCCTTCTACAAGGCCCAGCCGGTGGTGGAGTTCATGTGTGAAGTCCTCGACATCAAGGACATGGGGGACCAGCGCCGCCCGCTCTCGGACTCCGACAGGGTGAAATTTGCCAAGGAAATAAGAGGTGAGAACATGCACTATAATTTTATGATTTAGAAATGAAATTAATGAAATTGGCTTGATTAACCCTTTGAATGTGTGTACCAAAAATGTTGTCTACTGTTGTTTTATACTTTTGTTTTCTTTCTCAATAAAAAGATGGTACGACAGCTGCTTATGATCATTCCATAGAAAGTGCTGTCAAAGTGCTGACAAAGCATGTTTTTGATGATAAAAATGGAAAATAGAAAATAAACGGCAGACGACCAAAAAAATAAGATAGCGGTCTAAGGGTTAAGCCTGTTCTTTCCCTCTTTAAGACTCTGTTTACAATGGCAGCGGAAATACAATGTACAAGAAATTCAGCAGCAGCTGTTTGGTATACCGTCATTTATCCAAACCAAACATAGAATAGTCATTATTACAATATAATAAAAGTATATTAAATGGTCATTAAATATGTTGAAAAAAATAAGAATATAGTGTTACAGAGTGCCTGAATTACTTCATGGTGTTGAAATTACATGGACTATTTGACGCGAAAGGCTGGTGTAATAAACCATGTGGCGGCTAAGTCATTTTCATTAAAACGACATAAAATATATAATACAGTACAGTACCTACAGTGGAACTTCACTAAACCGGACACCAAGTAAACACATGTAATCTTATTTTCGATGCGTTTCTTGGTCATTTATCTCTCGGGTGATAATTTCTGTTCGTGATCACATAGCACACAGGTATGGCTCACAATGATCAAATGCCTGATCTACAGTGAAACATCTCTAAGCCGGACACCCTGGGGACCTCCCAGGGTGTCCGGTTTATAGAGGATTGACTATATAACACTATTGGGAATCAAATAGTCGTTCACCACATAAGTGACATTAATGAAGGTGTCTCCATATGAAAGGGACTAAATATATGGTTTTGTTTGCAGGACTGAAGGTAGAAATTACACATTGTGGCCAAATGAAGCGGAAATACAGAGTTTGTAACGTTACCAGGCGACCAGCTCAAACACAGTCGTAAGTTTGCCCATTTTTAGCGTGCCTTCGAAGGAAGAAGTGCTTATGGCATACCCTCGGCGTCGTAGGCGTCCATCTGTCTGTCCGTCCGGGCACACATTAGGGTACTTATGTGGCTAGCCCCACAGGGTTATGGACTTGTTAAAGGATAGGGTTGGTTACAATTAGCCACCTAAAAAATCGTTCTAAGCCCAGGGTCAAGGTCACATACATTGTGCATCTCGAAACCTTAACGCTCGGACGCTCGGGTAAATGGCCTATATTTTCTGTGTCCTTGCTTGGATTTGCTTCATATTTCACACATGCATTGCTCCAAGGGTCCTCTACTGCGCTGTGGCAAATCCACGTCCGTGCCGCCCCTTCTAAGCCCAGGGTCAAGGTCACATACTTTGTGCATCTCGAAACCTTAACGCTCGGACGCTCGGGTAAATGGCCTATATCTTCTGTTTCCGTGCTTGGATTTGCTTCATATTTCACACACACATTGCTCCAAGGGTCCTCTACTGCGCTGTGGCAAATCCACGTCCGTCCCGCCCCTTCTAAGCCCAGGGTCAAGGTCACATACTTTGTGCATCTCGAAACCTTAACGCTCGGACGCTCGGGTAAATGGCCTATATTTTCTGTGTCCTTGCTTGGATTTGCTTCATATTTCACACACGCATTGCTCCAAGGGTCCTCTACTGCGCTGTGGCAAATCCACGTCCGTGCCGCCCCTTCTAAGCCCAGGGTCAAGGTCACATTACTTTGTGCATCTCGAAACCTTAACGCTCGGATGCTCGGGTAAATGGCCTATATTTTCTGTTTCCGTGCTTGGATTTGCTTCATATTTCACACACGCATTGCTCCAAGGGTCCTCTACTGCGCTGTGGCAAATCCACGTCCGTGCCGCCCCTTCTAAGCCCAGGGTCAAGGTCACATACTTTGTGCATCTCGAAACCTTAACGCTTGGACGCTCGGGGTAAATGGCTATATTTTCTGTTTCCGTGCTTGGATTTGCTTCATATTTCACACACGCATTGCTCAAAGGGTCCTCTACTGCGCTGTGGCAAATCCACGTCCGTCCCGGCCCTTCTAAGCCCAGGGTCAAGCTCACATACTTTGTGCATCCCGAAACCTTAACACTCTGGTAAATGGCCTATATTTTCTGTTTCCTTGCTTGGATTTGCTTCATATTTCACACACGCATTGCTCCAAGGGTCCTCTACCTCTGCTAAGCCCAGGGTCAAGGTCAAATACTTTGTACGCTCGAAACCTTAACACACTCTGGTAAATGGCTCATAAATTTTTGTTCCCTTATCCAGCACTTTGTATTTTCAAATGTGCCCTCGGTTCCTTTGCTGCCACCGGGCGCGCTTCGTTGTCCTCTGACAACTCTTGTTTAATTAGGACCGGCAATGACATAAACATTTGGAAGTAGGCACTATATATGGCTTTCATTGAAAAGAAAGCTAACTTTTTATTTTTGAGTCATTTTGATACACTCCAGCACCCCTACACAGACAATAAAACATAACACACAGTCAATCAGACTGCATTGAAGGTTAACCTAATTTTTTGGTGGGTGAGACACACCCTGGAACACATACGAGACGTGCCATGCAATTTCGTACCATTTGGCATTCTTGGCATTTGCTATGAAAATTTTGTCGGCTTTCGACATGTTTTGTGGAAAATATGGTCAATTTTGTAAATATGTTTCACAAGATATTGCACATGTTTTTAGGTACAAAATCACATTGCGTATCTTGTGTGGCTGTGACTGGTGAAATGGGGCTGATCTGGATCTACACCGGTTTTATGACGGTGTCGATCCAGATCAGCCTGTGCATTCGCAGTCTGATCAGGATCGGTGGGTGGTTGGTCGTGTGAACGCGATATAGGAATCACGATTTGCCTGGTTTAGCCCTCGGGTACGTTTTTATCTTTGGTGCTTTTGTTACCTGGGAGTTGAATTGGGTTATTGCCCATTATAAAAGTAGTAAGATTATTACTGATCCTGCTGCTATTGGGAGGGGGCCATGTGATTCTGGTGTGGCGAGAACCTGGCATCAGATCAGGATTATTCTGATTTCAGGACTGAATATTTAGTGTTTTTTTGTCCCGCCTGTTAAGTTTTTGCGTTTAGATCAGTTTCCAGAAAACTATAACACCTACGACCTCCATACTTGGTATACATCAACACTGTGGTGTAACCATCTCACACAGAGGGAGCCCATGTGACCTTGACCTAGTTTTCATGGTTGATTGACCTACTTTTCACATGCATTCAACGTTAAGTTTTTGCGTTTAGCTCTGTTTCTAAAACTTAACGCTCGGGTTAATTCATTGTAACTTCTGTTTCCCTCAATGGAATGCTTTAATATTCCATACATGCATTTGTAACAACATCCCGCATCATTCTCCAGAAAGCCCATGGTGCCCGCTAACCCCAAAGGTCAAGGTCGCTGACTTACAAATTTCCGTGTTTGCAAAAGTTAATGCTCAGTTTATGCTTTAATATTCCATACATACATTTATAACAACATCCCACATCATTCATACAGAAGCCCCATGTTGCCCGCTAACCCCAAAGGTCAAGGTCACTGACTTACAAATTTCCGTGTTTGGTAAAGTTAACGCTCAGTTTATGCTTTAATATTCCATACATGCATTTGTAACAACATCCCGCATCATTCTACAGAAAGCCCATGGTGCCCGCTAACCCCAAAGGTCAAGGTCGCTGACTTATAAATTTCCGTGTTTGCAAAAGTTAATGCTCAGTTTATGCTTTAATATTCCATACATACATTTATAACGACATCCCACATCATTCTACAGAAAGCCCATGTTGCCCGCTAACCCCAAAGGTCAAGGTCACTGACTTAGAAATTTCCGTGTTTGGAAAAGTTAACGCTCAGTTTATGCTTTAATATTCCATACATGCATTTGTAACAACATCCTGCATCATTCTACAGAAAGCCCATGGTGCCCGCAAACCCCAAAGGTCAAGGTCGCTGACTCCGTGTTTGGAAAAGTTAACGCTCAGTTTATGCTTTAATATTCCATACATGCATTTGTAACAACATCCTGCATCATTCTACAGAAAGCCCATGGTGCCCGCAAACCCCAAAGGTCAAGGTCGCTGACTCCGTGTTTGGAAACGTTAATGCTCAGTTTATGCTTTAATATTCCATACATGCATTTGTAACATCCCGCATCATTCTACAGAAAGCCCATGATGCCCTCTAACGCCAAAGGTCAAGGTCACTGACTTAGAGAAATTTTTGTGTTTGGAAAAGTTAACGCTCTGTTTATGCTTTAATATTCCATACATGCATTTGTAACAACATCCTGCATCATTCTACTGAAAGCCCATGTTGCCCGCTAACCCAAAAGGTCAAGGTCACTGACTTAGAAATTTCCGTGTTTGGAAAAGTTAACGCTCAGTTTATGCTTTAATATTCCATACATGCATTTGTAACAACATCCTGCATCATTCTACAGAAAGCCCATGGTGCCCGCAAACCCCAAAGGTCAAGGTCGCTGACTCCGTGTTTGGAAAAGTTAACGCTCAGTTTATGCTTTAATATTCCATACATGCATTTGTAACATCCCGCATCATTCTACAGAAAGCCCATGATGCCCTCTAACGCCAAAGGTCAAGGTCACTGACTTAGAGAAATTTTTGTGTTTGGAAAAGTTAAAGCTCTGTTTATGCTTTAATATTCCATACATGCATTTGTAACAACATCCCGCATCATTCTACAGAAAGCCTATGATGCCCGCTAACGCCAAAGGTCAAGGTCACTGACTTAGAACTTTCCGTGTTTGGAAAAGTTAATGCTCAGTTTATGCTTTAATATTCCATACATGCATTTGTAACAACATCCCGCATCATTCTACAGAAAGCCCATGATGCCCGCTAACCCCAAAGGTCAAGGTCACTGACTTAGAAATTTCTTGTTTGGAAAAGTCAACGCTCGGTTTATGCTTTGATATTCCATACATGCATTTGTAACAACATCCCGCATCATTCTACAGAAAGCCCATGTTGCTCGCTAACCCAAAAGGTCAAGGTCACTTACTTAGAAATTTCCGTGTTTGGAAAAGTTAACGCTCAGTTTATGCTTTAATATTCCATACATGCATTTGTAACAACATCCTGCATCATTCTACAGAAAGCCCATGGTGCCCGCAAACCCCAAAGGTCAAGGTCGCTGACTTAGAAATTTCCGTTTTTGGAAAAGTTAACGCTCAATTTATGTATGCTTTAATATTCCATACATGCATTTGTAACAACATCCCGCATCATTCTACAGAAGCCCATGGTGCCCGCAAACCGCAAAGGTCAAGGTCGCTGACTTAGAAATTTCCGTGTTTGGAAAAGTTAACGCTCAGTTTATGCTTTAATATTCCATACATGCATTTGTAACAACATCCCGCATCATTCTACAGAAAGCCCATGATGCCCGCTAACCCCAAAGGTCAACGTCACTGACTTAGAGAAATATTTGTGTTTGGAAAAGTTAACGCTCAGTTTATGCTTTAATATTCCATACATGCATTTGTAACAACATCCCGCATCATTCTACAGAAAGCCCATGTTGCTCACTAACCCCAAGGTTATTACAAGCTCCATATATACTATTAAACTGCGCCAGGCGGGACATTTTGCTCCGCGGAGCTCTTGTTTATTGTAAATATTCAGTTCTGATTTTGGGAAATTTTCCCCCATTTGTACATGTACTTCAACATGTACATGTACATGTAATATATGGGATTTAGTACTAAACCCATTGACCCGGCCTGAAATGACCTTAGCTGTTGATAGGCCGTTAAACCCCAACAAACAAACAAACAAAACTGATCAGAATCTGCACTGTTCACCATTCCATCAATGAAACACCCGTCATGGTTCTAACAAGCAATATAGATTGTTACAGGCTACAGGAGTGCTATTTGATCAGTAGCTAGACTGGTCTGAAATCCCATAAGCTACATTTATCCAGTCAGCAACATATGGAAATGTCTGGTTTGTGTTGTAGATTCCCCCTACAGCTGGAATCGGGCCAGACAGTCGAGTGCACCGTGGCTCGCTACTTCCACGAGCGCTACAAGATGAAGCTCATCTACCCCCACCTGCCCTGCCTCCAGGTGGGCCAGGAGCAGAAACATACATATCTACCACTCGAGGTTAGTCAAACATATCTATCTACCAGTCGAGGTTAGTCATACATATCTACCACTCGAGGTTAGTCATACTTATCTACCAGTCGAGGTTCGTCATACATATGCCCCGTGCAGGCACCGGGGCGGGATCAACTGATCCTGAGAATAGTGCTGCAGTAGCCATTGCTTGTCGTAAAAGGCGACTAAACTGGCTTAACGATTGGGTTCATACTTTCCGGAACCCACTATACCGGATTTGGCCCTCATGTTCATTTTTGGCTTTCTTGTATGTGAGAGTTGAGTCGGGCTATGCCCCATATATAAAAGTAAGATTAGTGCTAATCCTATTACTTTTAGGGGATGGGATAAATGATGCTGGTGTAGCGAGGGTCTGGCACCAGATCAGGTTGTTCTAATTTCAGGACTGAATATATATTTTGATTGTAAATATTGAGTTCTGAAGTTGGGATTTACCCCCCTTGGACAGGTGGATACGGGACTCGACCCCGTTGACCCGTCTGCGTGTAGACTCCCTGAGGCTTGTACCTCTATGTCAGAAAAGCGGACGTTAAACCCTATTCACTCACTCACTCGTCATACATATCTACCACTCGAGGTTAATCATACTTATCTACCACTCGAGGTTAGTCATACATACCTACCACTCGAGGTTAGTCATACATATCTACCACTCGAGGTTAGTCATACATACCTACCACTCGAGGTTAGTCATACATATCTACCACTCGAGGTTAGTCATACATACCTACCACTCGAGGTTAGTCATACATACCTACCACTCGAGGTTAGTCATACATATCTACGACTTGAGGTTAGTCATCTATCACTCAAGGTAACATACATATCTACCACTCGAGGTTAGTCATACATACCTACCACTTCAGGTTAGTCATACATATCTACCACTCGAGGTTAGTCATACATACCTACCACTCGAAGTTAGTCATACATACCTACCACTCGAGGTTAGTCATACATATCTACCACTCAAGGTTAGTCATACATATCTACGACTTGAGGTTAGTCATCTATCACTCGAGGTAACATACATATCTACCACTCGAGGTTAGTCATACATATCTACCACTCGAGGTTAGTCATCTATCACTCGAGGTAACATACCTGTCTACCACTTTGAATTTAGTTGTACATATCTACCACTCGAGGTTAGTCATACATATCTATGACTCGAGGTTAGTTATCTATCACCCGAGGTAACACACATATCTACCACTCGAGGTTAGTCATACATATCTACCACTCGAGGTTAGTCATACTTATCTACCAGTCGAGGTTAGTCATACATATCTACCACTCGAGGTTAATCATACTTATCTACCACTTGAGGTTAGTCATACATACCTACCACTCGAGGTTAGTCATACATATCTACCACTCAAGGTTAGTCATACATACCTACCACTCGAGGTTAGTCATACATATCTACGACTTGAGGTTAGTCATCTATCACTCGAGGTAACATACATATCTACCACTCGAGGTTAGTCATACATATCTACCACTCGAGGTTAGTCATCTATCACTCGAGGTAACATACCTGTCTACCACTTTGAATTTAGTCGTACATATCTACCACTCGAGGTTAGTCATACATATCTATTACCCGAGGTAACACACATATCTACCACTCGAGGTTAGTCGTACATATCTACCACTCGAGGTTAGTCATACTTATCTACCAGTCGAGGTTAATCATACTTATCTACCACTCGAGGTTAGTCATACATACCTACCACTCGAGGTTAATCATACATATCTACCACTCGAGGTTAGTCATACATATCTACGACTTGAGGTTAGTCATCTATCACTCGAGGTAACATACATATCTACCACTCGAGGTTAGTCATACATATCTACCACTCGAGGTTAGTCATCTATCACTCGAGGTAACATACCTATCTACCACTTGAATTTAGCCATACATATCTACCACTCGAGGTTAGTCATCTATCACTCGAGGTAACATACCTATCTACCACTTTGAATTTAGTCGTACATATCTACCACTCGAGGTTAGTCATACATATCTACCACTCGAGGTTAGGTTAGTCATCTATCACTCGAGGTAACATACATATCTACCAGTTGAATTTAGTCATACATATCTACCACTCGAGGTTACGTCCGACATATCTACCACTCTTCCACTCGAGGTTAGTCATACATAACTACCACTCTTCCACTTGAGGTTAGTCGTACATATCTACCACTCAAGGTTAGTCATACATATCTACCACTCAAGGTTAGTCATACATATCTACCACTCAAGGTTAGTCATACATATCTACCACTCAAGGTTAGTCATACATATCTACCACTCAAGGTTACGTCATACATATCTACCACTTTTCCACTCGAGGATAGTCATACATATCTACCACTCGAGGTTAGTCATACATATCTACAACTTGAGGTTAGTCATCTATCACTCGAGGTAACATACATATCTTCCACTTGAATTTAGTCATACATACCGTATTTAGCCGTGTATTGCGCGCACTGGTGTATTGCGCGCATCCCTATTTTGGGCCAAAAAAATGGGTAAAAAAACAGTTCTAGTAAATAGCGCGCAGACAATTTTCACGAAAAAAATCGGCCGAAATTTTGTCATTAGTATAAGAAAATTGCTTTCCAAGTTCACATCCACAATGCTGAACGTGGGCGGTAGGCTTTCTCAAAGCAGTTAGTGTTGCATTTATTGGTATTTACCGAGTTATTATGCTAATTAAAAATTAAAAATTAAAAAAATTTACGACGCATGTAATGAATTTATTGAACTACTTACGAAGAATTTTTGTTTTTATTTAATCCACTACATTTGGCATTCGACAAGCAAGTCACGTGTCGCCCCGTAATCAGGTTTGATAATCAACAACACGTGGCAGCCATGTGTCAGACAGACAGCTTCCCCAAGGCGATACTGAAACACCTGTACCCCAGCCAAATATTGACCCAGTACACACGCGTAGTGTGTATTCACCGTTTATTGATCGGGTTTAAAAATAGACATAGAAGTCGCTGTAGAATACAGCGTATAGCCTCAGCTTAGCATGTTTATTGATTGAATGTTATCCACTTATACTGTACTGATCTGACTGCGTGTATGCTACGCTGCTCGCACACGTCATAAGGTTGATTTGCTTTACAACTACTGTCCTCATTATTATTCACATAATGGCTGACGGCACGTCATAGGTTGATTTGCTTTACAAATACTGTCCTCATTAATTATTCACATAATGGCTGACGCGTGACGTCACATTGAAAATTTCACAACCACCGATAACAAGCTAACAACAATTGACCGATATGAGACACCAGCGTAGATAAATTTAATTTCGAGACAGAAAATGCCAAAATGTGGCTATGTATGGAGAAATGTGGGGCTTATGGTATTGCAACCCGTGTAGATTCACGCATATGCTGGTTTATACTGGTTTTAACTCTCTTCAAAATATGCATTGTCCTACTTCCTAATGCACCTGCTAATTTGAATTTCACACACATTCTTTGTTGATTAGCGGCAGGGGTGCTACGTCTTTGTCTGACCATAATGTGCTATAATTACCACCGCACATAGTTATTGATCTCCCAATTAAGGGCTTCAGACGGACATTTAATACCAATCTACACTTACCTCACCCGTACTTACCATACTTTTTGTGGTGTATAACACTATGCGTAATTTAGGATCACAAATCGATGTTTCCGTTTCCGGTAGACATTACTTTTTTCTCTTCGATCAAAAAAATGGGTAAAACTGGCGCAGAATTCGGCTGGAAAAATGTTTGAAATTTATGTTCCTACTTATAACGCGCAGGGTGACTTCTGGATTAAAAATGGGGCTGAAAAAATGCGCGCAATACACGACTAAATACGGTATCTACCACTCGAGGTTAGTCATAAATATCTACCACTCGAGGTTAATCATGCATATCTACTACTCGGGTTAATCATACATATCTACCACTCGAGGTTAGTCATTCATATCTGCCACTCGAGGTTAGTCGTACATATCTGCCACTCGAGGTTAGTCGTACATATCTACCACTCGAGGTTAGTCATGCATATCTACCACTCGAGGTTAGTCATCTATCACTCAAGGTAACATACATACCTACTACTCGAGGATAATCATACATATCTACCACTTGAAGTTAGTCATACATATCTACCACTCGAGGTTAGTCATACATATCTACCACTCGAGGTTTGTCATACATATCTACCACTCGAGGTTAATAATTTTTGTCTACCACTCGAGGAAACGTACATATCTACCACTCAAGGTTAGTCATATATATTTTTACCCTCAAAGTTTAGTCCTACATTTCTACCACTCGAGGAAACATACATATCTATCACTCGAGGTTAGTCGTACATATTTACCACTCGAAGTTTAGTCCTACATATCTACCACTTGAGGTTAGTCATACATATCTATCACTCAAAGTTAGTCATACATATCTACCGAGGTTAGTCATACATATCTACCACTCGAAGTTAGTCGTACATATCTACCACCCGAGGCATATCTACCACTCGAGGCATATCTTCCACTCGAGGTTAGTCATAGAAAATAATAGGGACTTAGGGTAGTGTCTTCTGATACCAACTTTATTAGGCAAGATACACAGGAATACCAAGGCTTACTGAGCCTCATAAACTTGACATGAAACGGTATTAACTTGACATTCTATTTATTAGGAAACATTTTGTGCTATAATATGCACAAGTGTAATGTTTCCGTTGAAAGGTGTGTGACCTTGTTTATGTGGCATCATTACACTAGCATCATTGGGTCAGGTGCCACCAAGAGAACTGCGATACTTCAATGGTTAAGCTTCAAGATTGTACCTGGGCCCATGCTTAGTACACTTTCTGAGCATGAACATTTATACAAAATCATACATTTGATAGGCTGAGACTGAGCACAGCTCGGCCTTTACCAATCAAATTTCATGATTTTTAACTTCAGAAAGAGCTGTTGACAAGCACGGGCACACAACAGTTTGGTTTTGTTCTTACCCAGACTATTTTGTGTCATTCCAAAATAATTATTGCACCAAGCTTTATAGTTCTTCATTGTGCAGTAGTCCAATGTCTTAGATTTGAAACCCGTATTTTGACGAGTTAACAGAATAATAAATAGCTCATGATTATTCCTGATCAACTTCAGCTCAAAATATTCGCTGTTCTCCCTTATCCATATTCTTGATTCAAATTGTTCAATTAGTGTGTAGTTAAGATTTTACTACTATAAACAAAAACAAACATTGTTGCACTTGTTTATAACGTTTGATCCCAGCTAAGTAACTGTCTATGTTTCAGGTGTGCAATATAGTTGGAGGACAGCGCTGTATCAAGAAGCTGACAGATAACCAGACGTCAACCATGATCAAGGTTTCTCAAATAAGTTCCCCATTACCCACAGCATGCACTTGAGTCATTGACCTACCTGACGGGGTCAACGGAACAAGAGGACTAAGCCCTTGAACTTAGCCCCCTTCTTCCACTAGCCTCTGCAATTGTAGATGCATGTTGTAGCCACTCTGGCTGTGTCTCAGAGATTGTCCTTCAGCTCTCTCGGTTGTAGCTACTGACCTTTAATATAGAAATAATTGACATTGTTTTGAGAAATTATTAAGGTATAGCTTTTAAAAATCCAATTATAAAGTCTGGAAGGCCTTCAGTCGGTATTAATATTATTATACATCCCGTTTGAAAAAAACGGGACGTATTATGTATTCACCTTGTACGGCGGGCGGCTGGCAGGCAGAGCTTGTCCACGCAGAGTTATACTTGACGGATCGTAACCAAATTTGGTATACATTTAACACGGCAAGACGAAGAAGCCTATTGATTCTGATAACTTATCTCTCGTTGGCATCCCATTTGTAATTTCGCACTCTATATCCTTGTCCACGCAATAAATCCAAGTTCTACTTGACCGATCGTAACCAAATTTGGTATACATATTTATCATGGCAAGACGAAGGAGCCTATTGAGTGTCAAACATTTCCGATGACTTATCTTCCCTTGGCGGCCATTTTTAATTTTCGGACTATCCTTGTCCACGCAATAACTCGAGTTCTACTTCATGGATCGTAACCAAATTCACTATACATGTTTATCACATCAAGATGAAGAACCATATTGGTTTTCAGTGAACTATCTCCCCTTGTTCACTGGCCTTGCCTTGACGGGCGTATATTGTGATCTTCGGCACTCTTGTTGGAATTTTAAAAGTTTATAGTCTTGATAAATTCTCAAAAGATGTCAGTAATTGATGTAAGTAGATCGAGTGATAGATGTCAGTAATTGATGTAAGTAGATCGAGTGATAGATGTTGTTGGTCCTTGTAATTCCAACCACCCAAAGTGATTAGAATGAATAAAAAAGTATGTATTTCATAATTTTTATACGCCTGTTTGAAAAAACGGGACGTATTATGTATTCACCATGTACAGGCGGGCGGGCACAGTTTGTCCACGCAATAACTACAGTTCTACTTCACGCCTATTGATTTTCCTATTTAATTTTCCCACTCTGTATCCTTGTTCACGCAAGTTCTACTTCACCGCTCGTAACCAAATTCAGTATACATGTTTATTACGGCAAGACGAAGAACCCTATTGGTTTTCAGTGAGTTATCTCTTGTTGACTCCTTGCCTCGACGGGCGTATATTGTGACCTTCGGCACTCTTGTTCTTTCATGGCAAAACAACAAATATGGTGTAAAGCAACAAATAAGAATAAATGGAAAGTGAGCAAATATAAGTACCGGTAATTTCTTCAATATTTTGTTCACATTTTGAAATTTAGATTCGATACAAAATACCGACTGTTCAGTCACCACAAGGGTCTATTTTGGTATACACAATACTACTATTTAAACATTAATTGTCATAATTTCTATAATCTCCAGTGCCATTTTGAATTTCAGTCGATTAACCCATTTCATGCTGAGTATTCGCCATTATGTTGCTGAAAATCCTAAATAATTTCCTTCTATGCGCTTGGAAGTATATGTCGCGACCACCATTTGAACCATCTCGTCGAGACGGTTCAAATGAGTGGTCACAACATATACTTTCATTGAGAAATAACAAAAATAAAATATTTAATAATAAATTTCCTACACTTAAAGGTGAATTCCGAAAGGAATGGGTTTAACAAAATCCCTGCAATATATCGATCATTGTATTCTACACGACTGGTTGAGCACTGATATATGAATGGGAGGTGATGGTGCAGAAGCAATTGAACAATAGACATTATGCTGAGATAATTGATAATTGTTGGGTCTAGCTCTCCAAGTGATGTCGCCATTTGTTTATCTGATCTTGACTTTACCGTGAATGCCATTCTAGTCACGCCTCAGTGGGAGGTATTTGTTGATCTAGGGCTGTACTTACAGGAAACCAGGTCATGATTAACCCTTTCAACACCACAGGCCTGTATAGCAGTATTGGCAAAATATGTAGATCCAGATGAGCCGGCTCGTGACTAGCCGTCTCGGCGGGATCTACACTTTTTACAAGTAATTTTCATATGTATGAGAATAAAAACACCCCCTTATCATAAATGGACAAGTCTGAAAATGATGTTATGATGATTGGATTGGTTCAAAAATTAACCCAATCAAAAATCAAAACCCATTCCAGTTACTTAAGGGTGAAAGGGTTAAGAATGATGTAGCTATTGGTTGATCTAGTCCTGTCACTTCTGGGAATTGTTCAGTCTATAAATTTCTGCAGTTGATAGTCAATTTAGCCATCTCTGCTCCACGTCTTTGTTGGTCTGGCCCTGTCATTAATGTAGTTGTTACTCCATCTGCTGATCTACAGTCTGTTTCACGTTAACCTGCCCAACTTTTACACCTATTTAAACACCCTAAAACTCTTATTTTTTGGCATAAAATCATTTTTCAGCAAAATTTAGCAATGAGCCATCTTTTTATTTTTTGAATTTCGGTCCTATAATGAAGTAATAGCCATAAATCAAGAATTGAATGCAGGGTTGCAATGTTAAAATGTCGCGTGCGATCAGATTTTCAACATTTTTCTAACATCGAACTGCTTGCTGGATTTCATCATTAAAAACAAGACACTAACCTTGTATTTATGAGAGCAAATCTTGCCAGGTTGAAAAATAAAGGAATCGAGCCTCCATTTCTCGGTGTTCGTACAAGAATTACAGAAGAAAATGCCGAGAATTTGGTCAAAATACAACATGATGTCATCATCATCTGCTACAGCTTTCGTATCTATTGACAACGCCAAGCTGAGGTTGGCACGCTGTTCCTACCATGCAAAATTAATTGCACATATCATCGCACATCGACACCGGTGTAAATCTACATTCTCTAATGTATGACTTGGGAACACCATATATACGTCATTTCCGGCGGAAGTATATAGTCACTTCCTGTGAGCCAGTTTCTTTGCCGGACGAATTTCCGGCGGACAACTTGGTTTACTAAATGCTGATTGGTTGGTGAAGGTCACGAGTTTAATCGAATCAAGTTCGTTAGCATTCACAATTTACAATACATTAGGACGTATTAGCAATAGTATCAGATCGACTTGGAACCTTATGGATGAATGATATTCGCTAAATATATGAAGATTAAATGATTAATTGATATATTTTAATGCAAATTGTTTAAATTATATGCCAGAAAATGATGTTAATAAACAAATTTGTTAAGAATTTGTATTCAGTTCGCAAAAATAGTTGTTGTTGTTGTTGACCGGAAGTGATTATTGCATAGCAGTTTCTTGTTTTATTGTCAACAACTAAAAATCAGTGAAAATAATTTATAATGCAAAAGCCCATCCATGACTGTTTATTTGAAATAACTTTGTTATTAGACGGATTTTCTTGAAATAAAAAATAGGCTCATTTCTAAAAAATAGTTTTACATACAAAAATAAGCAGTTTGGAGTGTTTTTATAGCAATAAATTTTGGGCAGCACTTCGTACAACAGACAGTAGTTGTTAGTTGATCTAATAATTTGTATTAGCTGGCTGTTTCAACTGTCTAGCCTGTGAGTTTGTTTCGTTCTCATCGGCTCATGTGATTGATGCTGTGTTTATTGGATATTTACTTGAGCCACTTGGATCAGAGTTTTGTCGGTTAGCTTGTTTATCCAGAGGTATCGAGTGTTCTAGTGCTCAATGGCTACTTTATGGTTTGTGTGTTGGTTGGCTACCTTGTGTGCTGGTATTTGTGGCTGTGACTGGAGAAATGGAGCTTACTGGTTTTGCAACCAATGGAGATCCAGATCAGCCTGTGTATCCGCACAGTCTGATCAGGATCTGCACTGTTCGCCTTTCCATCAATGAAACGGCTGTCATGCTTGTAATAAGCAATATAGATCATTATCAGGAGTGTGCTGTTTGATCAGGAGCTACACTGTTTATAAATCGCATAAGCCCCATTTCTCCAGTCGCATTTGAGTCGGTTCATGGTTGGCTTACCATTAGATAGCAGTCTTGTGACAGAGTGTTGTACTGGGGCCCGTTGCACTAAACTTTGTACGACTAAAATGTTTGCAAGTGCAAAATTATGATAGTCTATAAATTTCAGATTAACAATGTTTTCTTGTAAACAATTATTGGATTTACATTTATTGAGCATAGGCTGCATATGCAGCTTATGCTCAATAAATGTAAATCCATCAATTGAGATTTTCAGATGATCCTAAATTTGCACTTATGAACATTTTTGTCGCACAAAGTTTAGTGAAACGGCCCTCTGCTCTTTTGACTATGTTTACATCTTAGAGAACAATCGATAGACAATTAGTTAACTTTCTAGCAATATGGCTACACTGTTTGGCTCGCTTTTGTCTCTCTAATCTGATCGCAAATCTCAATCTCGTAGTTCTAACATGAAAACGTTTGCATTGTTATCTAGCGACTTATGTCCACATACATGTATATATGTAGGCTTACAGCGTGCTGTCTGTCCGTAAGGCCTCATGTCAACAATAAAATGGTCATGTTGCAACATGGGGCAATTAGTTAACCCCCACCCCCACCAGCCAGTCCAGGTTAAATATGGGAATCGGCCCTGTTAACCTGGCCTACAATGACTGTAACTGTAAACAGGCCATTAATCACTGCTAAATAATATATAGTTTATCTTCACATGTTTTGCTAAACTTGGCATATAGTGTTTGCACTCGCCGTCTCTCTGTACAAATGTCTGCCACACTTGACAAAAAGACTCGTCTTTATCCAGCAACATCTTAAATATAACTTGAAGGATATCTTAACCTTATTGCAAACTGGTTACATTTGTATATATGAACATATGTGACACATTAACATGACCTTGATCTTCGGAAGGCCACATTTCTTGTTCAAAATTATTTTCAGCACAAATGCAATTTGGCCGATTTCAAGAGCATCTGAATGGACACATTTTCATGTACGAGACGAGCCATGTGATGTTGTACCTAAGAGATTTTTCATGGAAAATATTTACATGAACTAATATTTTCTGTAAATGATAACGAATGTTAACACATTTGCTCTGATAATTTGTCAACTTTCGACGTCATTTATGGAAAATATTATTAGGTTTGTTAATATTTTTCATGAGATATTGCACCTTTTATTTGGTACAAAATCAGAGTCTCGTACGAGCTCATTTAATGCTGGCTACCAATATGCAGATTGGTCAGTTTTAAACACCACTTGCCAAGGCCGTGCTATTTGTAGGTGTTTATTGTGCAGTTTGTCCTGGCTACAAGTCCATGCTGTATGGTGTGGTGTGGATAGTTAGGCTGACTTTCCGGCCAGTGTAGAACTAAATAGCTTGCTTGTGTACCTCAGGGCCATGACCAAGGTCACCCCCTTCAGATCTGTCTTAGCCCTTTCACCTCTAAATACCTAACATGGACTGTTCTATTCTAACTCTTGGACTATTCCATTGATCCGAAAAGGATGTATAGATAAAAAGACTTGAAGACGGCAAATACTGCAGATCCAGATGAGACCGCTCGTTACGAACATTATTCACAGTATTTTATTTGTTCAAGGTCAAGGTCAAATTACTTACAAATTTGCATCCATGTGATATTTGCGTTCAAAGTTTTTGTGTACCCATTATCTCTGCAATGGTAAGTCGGATTGACTTCAAACTTCTTACACTTGCTTATCATCATCCATATTTTCATTCCATACCACACCCATACGATCTTCATGTCCAAGGTCAAGGTCAAAGTACTTAGCAATTTGCGTTAAAGTTTTTGTTTGTCTGTCCAGGCTGCGGCCTGGGGTATCCGTGAGCCTCTGCTCACTTGCTCTAGTATTTTGATGCATTCATGTATACTATTTGAAATAATTCTACAGGAAATAGGTCACTTAACCTTTCTTAGAGTGTGGAAGGGTTAAATAAAAGAGCCTTGTGGCTTATAAAGAAAAGGAAACTTTCTTAACCCTTACTACGCTGAATTAAATTTTGTCGTCTGCTGGAAATGTTTTATTATGCCTCCGCTACCGAAAGGTACGGGGGCATATAGTGTTACCAGCGTCCGTCCGTACGTCCGTCCCGGACGTCCGTACGTTCGTCCCGTCCCGTCTGTACGTCCCGATATTATATTCTTTAGTAACTTCTACATGACTTCACATAGTATGTCAATATTTATACATGTGATACATATGAACATCCCTTACACACTCCCCCCCCCCACCCCACCACCCCCCCCCCCCCCCCCCCAGTACTTCCACCTTGACCTTTGGCCTTGACCTTTTCCACTTTAAATGTTTGCTTGGCACTTTGGAACAAATCTACGTGCACGTTTCTCAATCCTACAATAACTTCTCAGTACTTTTGCCAATCCCTTAAATATTTATACACATGATACATATGAACATGCCCTACACACTCCACCGCCCAGTACTTCGACCTTGACCTTTGACCTTCACCTTTTCTACTTTAAATGTTTACTTAGCACTTTGGGACAAATCTACGTGCACGTTTCTCAATCCTACAATAACTTCTCAATACTTTTGCCTATCGCTTAAATATTTATACACATGATACATATGAACATGCCCTACACACTCCACCACCCAGTACTTCGACCTTGACCTTTGACCTTCACCTTTTCATACTTTTATTTTATGTTTACTTAGCACTTTGGGACAAATCTACGTGCACGTTTCTCACTCCTACAATAACTTATCAATACTTTTGCCAATCGCTAAATATATTTACACATGATACTTTAGTTTGAACATGCCCTACACATTCCACCACCCAGTACTTCGACCTTGACCTTTGACCTTCACCTTTTTATGCCCCCGCAACCGAATGGTGAGTGGGGCATATTGTGTTACCGGCGTCCGTCCGTACTCGGGTAAATGGCTTGTAATCAAATATGCCTCGTTTTATTTGGCTGCCAGCGGGGGCATTCGTGTGCCGACAGGCCACATTTCTAGTTTTCAATATTTCTCGATAAAAACCTATTTTGACAGCGCATGAGAATCGTCTTCACTCTCATGTGCTGCCAAAACAGGTTTTTTGTTAAAAATTAAGGCAAAAATGAAAAACAACAGACGACAATTTTCGTCTCGCGCGTAGTGAGGGTTAATAACGTTCATAGTAAACCAACCTTTCAACTGTGCAGACAATATAGCCTGCATTTGCAAACACTGATGATCCTGTAGCCTATTTCACCAACATTGCAAAGTATACTTTTCTACTAAAGTATACATTGAGGGAGTAATCATTTTTTTTCCTGAAATGCATTATGTCGTATAGAACTAACAACTGCATATTTTGATGATTAAAAGTATGCAGAATTATTACCGTATACTGAATTTATTACATTATCACAGCCAAAATTCAGTGTAATAAAAATTAATAAATTTATCCTTAAGTTGAAAATTTCTCCCTCAAAGTATACTTTGCTAGAAAAGTATACTTTGCAATGTTGGTGAAATAGGCTACAGATCAGCTGCTAGCCATCTCATCATTTCTCAGTAGTGTTCCATCGAAAAAGAGCACATTTTCTCATAAATGGAATAGACCAAATATCAGCATGGAAAACCCAATGTTGGATATCTAGGGGTGAAAGGATTAAATTCTCAACCGTGTGCTCTACGTGTGCTCTACGTATTATATATACATTGCTGGGGCAGATGTAGCTGCCTGGGAGCTTGCTGTGACTGTCCGCGCTGATTGATTGTGCTAGACCACTGATAGAAACCTAAGGTTCATTGCTGAACATGACGGGCCCAGTTGTGTTGGCAATATTGTTGCTTAATCTGCCTTAATGCATGCATGTCTGGTATTTGCTGAAAATGACTTATGAAATTTTTTGAAATAATTTCATATTTTCACAAACATCTGAAATGATTAGAAATATGTAATTTCAATATTTATATTAAATTTTGCATGTATTGATTCGATGATAAAGGCAATATCTTTTATAATGTTTCCAAGCTATTTTTATGTTTCCCGAAAAAATTTCACGGGAGCATATAGTTACCGCCTTGTACGTTCGGCGTCTGCACTATCCTTGTGACCACGTAAACGCAAAAAGTTAAGTGCGATTTCCACCAAACTTTGTTAACATGCCCATATTACCAATATATCGGATGAGTTCTTAAACCACGTATGTCACCTGACTATCTTCATAGTTATTGTCCTTTGATTTTTCTGAATGGCTGTAGCTTGTCTCGATGTTCAAAGTTATGTTTATACTCCCGGCTTACGAGGGGTATATAGTTTTCGTAATTCCTTCCACCGTCCATTTGTCCGTCCGTGTCCACGTTAAAGTTTTTGGTACCCATTATCTCTGCAACGGTAAGTCGGATTGACTTCAAACTTGATATACTTCATATACGGTCAAGGTCAAATTACATATATTTGCGTTACTGTTTTTATTTGTCGGTTCAGGCGGCGGCCGGGGGTATACGTGAGCCCCTGTTCACTTTCTCTAATTGCATCAGGGAGCATCCGTTGTTTTTTGACGCCCAATCTAATCATCCCAAAATTATTTTTAGATCAGTCCAGTTGTAAAAAGGGGGTGTTTTTTTCTTCTAAAAAAAATATTTTTAAAAAGTGCAGATTCTGATGACTTGACAAGTCACAAGCCGGCTTTCTGGATCTACACTGTTTGCAAACACCGCTGTAGAGGTCAGGGGTCATTTTCACTAAACTTTGTATGACTAAAATGTTCGTAAGTGCAAACTTATGATCGTATGTAAATTTCACATTAACAATGTTTTCTTGTAAACAATTATTGAATTTACATTTATTGAGCATAGGCTGCATATGCAGCATTTGCTCAATAAATGTAAATTCATCAATTGAAATTTCCAGACGATCTTAAATTAATTTTGTACGTACGAACATTTTAGTCGTACGAAGTTTAGTGAAACAGGGACCTGTAGTGTTGAAGTTAATGATAATCTATTCCCCACAGATGGCTACCTCCCATGTTGATCACTGTGTATTGTGCTTCATTTCAGGCGACGGCCAGGTCTGCCCCGGACCGGGAGAAGGAAATCAACAACCTGGTATGTATATGCCATCCACAGTCGTACATATCCCACCCAGTACATGCCTACAGTAGTAGGAAGTTTTTTAGATTTTTTTCGCATTTTTTTTTTATTTCTTCTCGAAAGTATACGTTGTTACCACTCATGTCAACCGTCTCGATGAAACGGTTCAAATGAGTGTTGGAAACATATATTTTTATGGAAAAATAATCAGATTTTTTCAATAAAAAGTATTTTATCCACAGATTGCAATGGATTCTTCATGTTTCACATCACATGTGTATATATAACTATGTGACATATGAACAAAGGTGGCATGACTGGTGTTTTGCCCAGTGTAGCTCTAACCTGATTTTCTGTACAAACACTGAACAATTTGCGTTAGTGAAGCCCCTGATCAGTTAGCTCATTCGTGCAGCATAATTATGGTTGCTAATAATGTCACAAGTGATTCACTGACAAAATCCTGGCACCAGATCAGAATGTTGTAAATGTTCAGAATGTTGTAATTTCCTTTTCAATTTTCTCCATATCAATATACAATGTACAGCCTTGTTCAAGCCTGTCGTCCATCTGTATATCACCTTATGCAGGCGCGGTTACACACTTGACAGCAACACAACGACAATGGATGTAAACTGAAGCAAACTTGTACATAAATGTCTGGTTTCAGCAAAACCATAAGTCATATAATAAAATAATTATTGTCTTTTGAGTCTGTGTACACGAGATTTACGGACCAAGGTTTCCCAAAACAATTGTTATGCCACCGGGTTTCGAAGAAACGGGTGGGCATATAGTGTTTGGACCGTCCGTCCATCCGTCCGTCCGTCCGTCCGTCCATCTGTCTGTCCGGGCAAACATCAGGGGTTTAGGAGCTTAGGGTAAGGGTTAGTAACATAAGGATTCCTTTGAAGTTCTTTGAACTTATTCCGTTAGCCCATAAAACCTTTTGAAGTTTAGGGGCTAGTCCTTTGATCTTTTATATAGCAAATAGCCCATAAACCCAAAATGTTGGTACGTCCGTCCGTCCGTCCGTCCGTCCGTCCATCCGTCACACTTTTCGGTTAACCACTTTGTCACAGTTTCTCAAATATGCTGCAGGTGGCATCCGCGTTCGACAGACGCATTTCTTGTTTTCTAATATATCACAGGGTTAAAGCTAGCCCTTCGAAATAGGGAGAAGTTTTCGCTAAAAATTTGAGAAAATCCAAAATTTCTGTTTTATATAGTGACAAAAGTCAGACAATTTAAGGAGAGAATTTCTCCCACTTCGCCCTGTAAAAGGATCCCTGATATCATTCATTATTTTGCTAACTCGAGCACAACTAAGCTAACCTTAAATATTGAAACTCTTTGTTTTGGGAACACCATATTTATTCAGCCCAAATATTAGGGTTGTTGTGGTATAATGTGAACTAGCTTTGCTTTTCATGCGCGCATCATCCGTGTTAACTTATACATTTGTTCATGTTAATATTGTCTCGACTCATGTATACATGGTCGCGTGTAACAATACCCATTGTTGGCTTCAAGTTCATAATATGTGATTTAATTTTTGTACTCTATAATTTAGACAGGCCAGTTTACATTGTGA
This sequence comes from Conchocele bisecta, assembly GCA_029237695.1. Taxonomy (NCBI): domain Eukaryota; kingdom Metazoa; phylum Mollusca; class Bivalvia; order Lucinida; family Thyasiridae; genus Conchocele; species Conchocele bisecta. The sequence continues at coordinate 146,988,522 of CM055266.1, forward strand.
TTTGGTACCAAGTTGACAATGTATGGCATTATGCATGTTTCCTGATACACCAGTCGTGTATTTATCTGTGCAGTATTTGAGTATATGCATGCAGATCTTTATGTAATATGTTACTACATGTGTCCAATGTATTTGCCCATTTTATACTCTACATAAATATGATCCAACAAACTACACTGGGTTTGCGACCAGTGTAGATCCAGATCAGACTGTGCATCCGCACAGTCTGATCAGGATCTGCACTGTTCGTCAGTTTATCATTGAAATACCGTTCAAGCAATATACACTTGTATATACACCATTATCAGGCTACAGGAATGCACAGACTGATCTGGATCTACGCGGGTTGCAATACCCATAAGCCCCATTTCTCCCAGTCACAACCACAAATACAGGACATGTGATTACTTATTGAACACATTCTCCAAATTCGTACTCGAAATCACCCAGTTGATTTAGATTGTGCACAGCTGATCCTCGACCAATCAAACTTGCTGATTTCGGGTATGGCATCGGAGCATGTGCTTTGTGTGAAAATTTAGGTACACTTGACGAAATGATAACTGACATTTACAACTACAGTATGTAACCAGACATAGGCATTGTACATTGCTCAATCTGATCAGAGCATAAAACTATTCTCTACACATGTGTGAGTGGAGAAATGGCGCTTGTGGATTTTGTGACCAGCGTAGAACACCTGTCCTGCTTCTAACAAGCAATATATGTCTTTATCAGGCTACAGGTGTGTGCTATTTGATCAGGAGCTAAATAGGTCATAAATCCTATAAGCCCCATTTCTCCAGTCTGCTGATCCAACCCTACTGGTGACAGGGAGTAAATAACATCAGTGGTGATGATTGCGAGCTACATTGGTCTTACTTGCTTGTTGGGCTCATATCTACGGAGCCCCGCAGGGGATGTAGAATTCTTTTTTTTATTAATTTGTTGCCACAAATAACAATTTGTTACCACAAAATAACTATTTTTCCCTCATTTAACAATTTGTTCCAACAAATCATCGATTCGTTCCATAGGAACAAATTGTTAATTTGTGGGAATGAATTGTTACATCGTGGGAACAAATTGTTAAATTGAGAACGAATTGGCATTTCGTGGGAACAAATTGTTAATTTGAGGGAACAAATTGTTATTTCATGGGAACAAGTTAATAAAAAAAATCCATGTCCCCTGTGGGGTTCTGTAGATATCCTATTGGCATTGCTTGTCACAAAAATTAAACCATTTTGAGCCATTTGATAATGGTGAAAGCCATCTCTTCATTGTGTAATGTGAATATATTGGATGTGCATGGAATGTATGTATAACTGCTTTCTTGCTTGTTACATGCAGCATAAAATGCCAGTATAGTATAACTATACAGGTCTCGCAATTAATTACTGTATCATCTTCATCGTCAAGCAATATACCAGTAGCCGATTTCATCAAAACTGCAAAGTATATTTGTCTAGCAAAGTATACTTTGAGGGAGTAATCATTTATTTTTCCCGAAATGCATTATTGCATATAGAATTAACAGCTGCATATATTTGATGATTAATAGTATGCAGAATTATTATATTGAATTTATTACATTATCACAGCCAAAATGGCTGTGATAATGTAATAAATTCAGTATAATAAAAATTAATAAATTTATCCTAAAATTGAAAATTTCTCCCTCAAAGTATACTTTGCTAGATAAGTATACTTTGCTAGATAAGTATACTTTGCTAGATAAGTAAACTTTGCTAGATAAGTATACTTTGCAGATAAGTATACTTTGCTAGATAAGTAAACTTTGCTAGATAAGTATACTTTGCAATGTTGGTGAAATAGGCTACTGGGCACATGGTTATAAAATTTATGAGCGTAATCTTGAATTTTGTACTGAATATCGAGCATCTGATTAGTCGAAGCAAATCAAATGTGCTGATTTTGAGAATGAGATTAGAGTTTGTGCTCAGAAAGCGTATAATCTCACGGCCTGTGCTGCACCTAGCACTCTGTCACATGGTAGCTTGGTCCCGTGATTCTAAAACATTCCGGAAACATTTTATAATCACGGACCCAAGTATTTCCATCTACGAAAGCTTTGGCCTGGTGACGAGATTTGGGCGTGTATGGATCATCTGTCCTAGATTCTTTGCAATAATGAACAACTTATCTTCTTGAAGAAGTTCCATTGTGCATGTTTTGTTTCTGGAAGGTTCTATCAATATACGATAACTATTTCACAGGAAACCATACATTATGTGTGATATGCAGTGCCTAATCTCTCATCTGTCACTTACTTGGGACAACTTCAACATACATCATATAATCAACTTGCCTCTTGTCACCATAATTGGATCATTTTTCAGGCATTGCCGCAGATAAATATTGTGATGTGATGTAACCCCCCTTACAGATGGGCCTATAAGCTGGATTACATGCTTTCATGGCCACACAACACTCTTCCTTCATATACCACATTTACTGAATGCCTTACACCATGAAGGATGGAGAAACTTGACACTCATAATCATTGTGCATGTCGTATACATCACCGTGAAAGGTCATGGTTTTGACAACATTTCAATGTCTGCTAGTTCTTTATTTGCCAGGGACAGCAGACAGTTAGTAGCATGTACACCCAGTTATCAGATAAACGTGTCCGAAGCAAATGATCTTGGTGTCTGACAGTGTCATGCCTTCCACAAACACTTCACTATGTTGCCAAATTCACGTAGCATTTGGTGTATTCATTGCACAACTGAATGCCCACAATACGACCGTTACTGTGATTTCTACTTCTTTCAGCCTACATATCACACGCGTGTCATCGTGCCTCGGTTTCGTAAATAGCAAACATTTTTTCCGTGACAGGTTGGACTCGAGTAATTACATTAATGTCTGAATGAAATCGTTTCAGGTTTTCAGAACGGAATTGAAGCAGTTTCACTATGTCCATACAGTGACGCTGCCTACTTTGATATTGTGCAGTTTTCCCTTTTACATTCTGCACACCAGCAGGGGTTGGGGTACTCTTTGTATGTTTGTTTCTCTGTGGAACTCCAATGGTTTTACCCTTTCAACACCACAGACCTGTATTGTGAGATGTATTGGCAAAAAGTGTAGATCCTGATGAGCCGGCTCGTGACGAGTCGTCTCGTCTCATCAGGATCTGCACTTTTTGCAAGTAATTTTCGTATTAAGAGAACAAAAACGCCCCATTTTCATAAATGGCCTTTCTGAAATTCATTTTGTGACGGTTGAATTTGCTGCAAAATTAACATATAAAAATCCATTCCAGTTACTTTAGGGTGAAAGTGTTAAATGGTGTGGCATTATCTACACTTTCAATCCATTCCAATGACTTAGGGGTGAAAGTGTTAAATGATGTGGCATTTATATCTACACTTTCATAGAGAAATAAAATGCATATCGTGTAAGTTAAAATGGTGTGTTATCAGAATGTAATCTGGGAACTGCAGACAAAAATGGTCTATCCTGCCACAAAATTCTAAATTCTGTGATAACCATGTGTAACAGTAAGTGTATCTTAGACAACGCAATACAAGCAAGAAACTACGTGTATACATCAAGTATGCTTGTCCTGGTAGCCAGTATATTATTTTGTTGATTTTGTCTTTTATTCTTGACCACAAAAAAATTCTAGGTACCTATGTCATCTAGTCGCGACCACAGGGTGAAGTAACGGACCCAGGTCTATAAATACATTAAATATGCCTAAAAGCATAAATAAATGAAGAATTTTTTTTTTTTTTTTTTTTACCTCTTCCATCTAACCATTATAGGAAAGGGGTCTAACTTTTTAATAGGCCGAACCCGCACGGGCTCGAGACAACGGACTTTCACGAAACGTCAACCGAGTTATATCATTGTCGCCTATTGCAGAAGTTGGGAGAATGTTAGTATTCCGCAACGATATATTCCCCGATGCGCTATGTCAACGCGTTTTCGAGCTATCGATCGTTTTGTTGTAAAAAAATTATCATCATTGCTAGGTCGGGAAAGAACGGACACATTTCCGAGGCCGATATTGCTATATGAAGGAGTAAACATCGGGTTCAAAATACACTTTTACGTCGTCCCGGCCCGTAAAGAAACATTTTGCATAGAGAAAACATTGTTTCCAATCGAACATTTGATCAAACCTACATTTATACCCGTCCTGTGCGTCACGACAGACAATTTAATCGCACAGACATTTCTATCATTTCTCGGGAAGCCATTTTGTATAAACATCGTGGGACAGGTTTATTCGCCGGAACTCGTGCACTTACTATGTGGTAAAAAAAAACGGAACTTTTATAAACGGTTATAATTCATATTTTATAATACCTATGTTGATGGTAAAAGTATCTAGTTAAAGGTATGTCTCTCTACTCCGATTTCAAGTTTTGTCAAAATATATTATTTTTGACCGAATATGGTCGTGTTATATATCAAATTGAAGGTATCAACGAGGCGATCACTCTGGTGCATTTTTTTGTCGAAATCGGATGGCTATGTCATCCAAGATGGCCGCCGAAATGTCAAAAGGTCGTTCTTTTATTAGAGATTTCAAAATTCTTCTTCACATGAACCGCGTGGCCCATGGTGGCCAAACTTCAAAGTGATGGTCCATGGGTGAAGCCTTTTCAGATTTGTTAAAACGGAGGTTATCGCTAATCCAAGATGGCCGCCGTCTAAAAATAGCATAAATTCTTAAAAAATCTTCTTCTCATGAACCGCTAGCCGGATTTCGACGAAACTTGGTAAGAATGATCGATGTACAATGCTCTTTCAAAGTTGTTAAAATGGTGACTCCGGGGTCAAAAATGGGCGTTGCCCGTGGGGTAAAATTGGGGTAAAATTTTATTTCTGACCGAATATGGTCATGTCTATATCAAATCGAAGGTATCAAAGAGGCAATCGCTCTGATACATTTTTTGTCGAAATTGGATGGTCATGTCATCCACGATGGCCGCCGAAAGGTCAAACGTCGTCGTTCTTTTATTAGAGATTTCAAAATTCTTCGTCACACGCACCGCGTGGCCCAAGGTGGCCAAACTTCACAGTTATGGTCCATGGGTGAAGCTTTTTCAGATTTGTCAAAACGGAGGTCGTCGCTAATCAAAGATCTTCTTTATCATGAACCGCCAACTACGCCATTTTTTACCCCTGGGTCACCATTTTAACAACTTTGAAAGAGCATTGTACATCGATCATTCCTACCAAGTTTCGCCGAAATCCGGCTGGCGGTTCATGAGAAGAATTAAGAATTTATGCTATTTTTAGACGGCGGCCATCTCGCCTTCCGCTTTTGCTGTAATCTGAATTATAAAACGCAGGTAACGCAGGGCGACTTTCCCCTTGTTACAGACAGAAAATTCGGGTTAGTTTTGCTCATGCGTGTTGATGAGATCATGAAGCAAAAATGCGCGATCTTCCATCTCTGGGGGAGAATGATCGATGTAAAAATTGTTAAAATGGTGATCCGGGGCCAAACATTTTACAATCTCGCGTTCTCGCGATATCGAGCATATATTGATCGCGAAAATGTGAAGTATGATCACGAGATTGCGAGACGAAAATACGAGATTCTATCCTATCCAATCTTGCTTTTTCGCAACCTCTCCCCCAGAGATGGAAGATCGCGCATTTTCGGGTTGCGAAAAAGCAAGATTGGATAGGATAACATCTCGTATTTTCGTCTCGCAATCTCGTGATCATACTTCACATTTTCGCGATCAATATATGCTCGATATCGCGAGAACGCGAGATTGTAAAATGTTTGGCCCCGGATCACCATTTTAACAATTTTTACATCGATCATTCTCCCCCAGAGATGGAAGATCGCGCATTTTTGCTTCATGATCTCATCAACACGCATGAGCAAAACTAACCCGAATTTTCTGTCTGTAACAAGGGGAAAGTCGCCCTGCGTTACCTGCGTTTTATAATTCAGATTACAGCAAAAGCGGAAGGCGAGATGGCCGCCGTCTAAAAATAGCATAAATTCTTAATTCTTCTCGTGAACCGCCAGCCGGATTTCGGCGAAATTTGGTAGGAATGATCGATGTACAATGCTCTTTCAAAGTTGTTAAAATGGTGACCCAGGGGTAAAAAATGGGCGTAGTTGGCGGTTCATGATAAAGAAGATTTTTGATTAGCGACGACCTCCGCTTTGACAAATCTGAAAAAGCTTCACCCATGGACCATAACTGTGAAGTTTGGCCACCTTGGGCCACGCGGTGCGTGTGACGAAGAATTTTGAAATCTCTAATAAAAGAACGACCGTTTGACCTTTCGGCGGCCATCGTGGATGACATGACCATCCAATTTCGACAAAAAATGTATCAGAGCGATTGCCTCTTTGATACCTTCGATTTGATATAGACATGACCATATTCGGTCAGAAATAAAATTTTACCCCAATTTTACCCCACGGGCAACGCCCATTTTTGACCCCGGAGTCACCATTTTAACAACTTTGAAAGAGCATTGTACATCGATCATTCTTACCAAGTTTCGTCGAAATCCGTCTAGCGGTTCATGAGAAGAAGATTTTTTAAGAATTTATGCTATTTTTAGACGGCGGCCATCTTGGATTAGCGATAACCTCCGTTTTAACAAATCTGAAAAGGCTTCACCCATGGACCATCACTTTGAAGTTTGGCCACCATGGGCCACGCGGTTCATGTGAAGAAGAATTTTGAAATCTCTAATAAAAGAACGACCTTTTGACATTTCGGCGGCCATCTTGGATGACATAGCCATCCGATTTCGACAAAAAAATGCACCAGAGTGATCGCCTCGTTGATACCTTCGATTTGATATATAACACGACCATATTCGGTCCAAAATAAAATTTGACCCCACGGACAATTCTCATATGCTGCCATGCCAAAACATGTTTATTAGAAAAAAATATATTTTGACAAAACTTGAAATCGGAGTAGAGACACATACCTTTAACTTGATACTTTTACCATCAACATAGGTATTATAAAATATGAATTATAACCGTTTATAAAAGTTCCGTTTTTTTACCACATAGTAAGTGCACGAGTTCCGGCGAATAATAAACCTGTCCCACGATGTTTATACAAAATGGCTTCCCGAGAAATGATAGAAATGTCTGTGTGATTAAATTGTCTGTCGTGACGCACAGGACGGGTATAAATGTAGGTTTGATCAAATGTTCGATTGGAAACAATGTTTTCTCTATGCAAAATGTTTCTTTACGGGCCGGGACGACGTAAAAGTGTATTTTGAACCCGATGTTTACTCCTTCATATAGCAATATCGGCCTCGGAAATGTGTCCGTTCTTTCCCGACCTAGCAATGATGATAATTTTTTTACAACAAAACGATCGATAGCTCGAAAACTCATTGACATAGCGCATCGGGGAATATATCGTTGCGGAATACTAACATTCTCCCAACTTCTGCAATAGGCGACAATGATATAACTCGGTTGACGTTTCGTGAAAGTCCGTTGTCTCGAGCCCGTGCGGGTTCGGCCTATTAAAAAGTTAGACCCCTTTCCTATAATGGTTAGATGGAAGGGGTAAAAAAAAAAAAAAAAATCTTCATTTATTTATGCTTTTAGGCATATTTAATGTATTTATAGACCTCGGTCCGTTACTTCACCCTGTGGTCGTGACCTTGTTCCTCTGACCATCTGTCTGTCCGAGATTTGCGTTAAAATTTTCGACTACCTACTTTCTCTTTTACCGTAAGTCGGATTGGCTTGAAACTTCATATACATATATTTATTTGTATATTCTTTCTATAGACCACCCGTGCGGCCTCTGTGTTCAAGTCGATTAACTGAGACATTTGCGTTAAAGTCTTTGAGGGGTACATGCGTCAGTATTTCTGATTTCTTGTTTTAATTAATTCTCAACTATATGTAAAAGAAAGAAAACAAATTCTTTGTGTATATAGTTGATAAAAGAAGATAAAATATATTGCTAAGAAAAAAGAAGTATTTTTCAAATCAATAAAATTCTGTAATTTTATTTAACTGAAATACATTTTCAATACTATTTTAGACACGTAAATATTTGAAATTTCACATTTACTTTTGAGCAGTAATAAGAAACATATTTGGATATATTTTATAAGAATCCAAATATTTTTGCCATTAAACACAGATGAATATGAAATCATATACTGGTGTCTGTGTGGTGTGTGTGTCAGGTTGCTATGGAACTTGTGTCTGGTTTCTATGGTAGCATGTAACCTTGACTACATCTGAACGTCACCATGTCAGGTACAGCATGCTGACTATGGCAATGACCCCTACCTCCGGCTGTTTGGGATCACTGTGGATCGCCAAATGGCAGAAGTACGGGGACGAGTGCTTGGTCCGCCCAAGCTCGAGTATGGAGGCAGGGTAGGCCACATTTGTCTTCCTCGTGTTCACTTCTTGCTGTTCACGGGGCTGTAGATAAGCACATACATGCTACAAAAGGATATTGATATGAGACACGCCATGTGATTTTGTACCTTCGAACATCTGTAATTTCATTTAATATGTTCACAAAATTTCATAAATAAAATCAAAAGTTGACAAAATTTTCAGAGTACCTACATGCGGAATTATTTTATGAAATTACACGTATGTCCGAAGGTACAAAATCACATGGCGTGTCTTATATTGGCCAAGCTCTGGAATTTACTGTTTTTCGTCTTGAAAAAAAAAAATATAAATGATGTCGGAAGTATATTTGAGAAAATGCCTAATTGCATTCCACGTGTGCTCCAAATTAATGTCCACGTCCGATGTCATTTACAGCAAATATGACTGATTTTCGAATGAATAAATAAGTTAATGCCAGAGCAATGACCACTATAGTTATCAACTATCATTACATGATTTCATATGTTTATTATCTACTGTCCATATTGACGCATGTATGTTGCTTATCTGTATCTCTGGATTATAGTTTATTGCAATCAGTACACATTTACAAAGTCAGTCTGTCTTCTAAGAAATACAGTAGAACCTCTCTTAACCCGACATTGTGCTTAATTTTGTTGAGTTTCACTGTCATTTATTCCATTGTCGTGTCTGTTTCTGACCGAGAATGACAAATTGTTCATGGAATGTTTAATTACAGTGGGACCTCTAAACCGGACACCCTGGGAGGTTCGGTTTAGAGATGTTCCACTGTAGCTGCCTAATTGAGGATTGTTTTATTGCATATTTACAGTTCATTGATGAGTTTGTCAGAAGACACGTTTGCACACGTTTACTTAATATGTATGCAAGCTGAATCATAATTTACTTGCAGAATTCAAAGAATGAACTGACTTTGTATCTGTACTGCTTGTATTGTGCTGTTTTAAAATGGGTAGTGCATCTGTTCCAATACAATACTGTCAATTTTGTAGAAATGGCTGTTAAAATCATATCATATGTTTATGCACCTGCTGATAAAAATTTAATTTCCTTGGCGTGGCCAAACTACTTGATTTCGAACAAGAGAATAGAATTTAACCCTTTCAACACTACTGCCCTGTATAGCGGTGTTTGCAAACAGTGTAGATCCTGATGAACCGACTCGTGACGAGCCGTCGCAACAGGATCAGTGGTTCTTGTTTTAGAAAAAAAACGCCCGCATTTCATAAATTAACTAATCTGAAAATCATGTGACGATTAGATTGATTGGAAAATTAATATATCAACATCTATTTCAGTTATTTAGTGATGAAAGGGTTAAAATTCTCACCGTCCACATATTTCAAACCACTCATTCTCGGCACTACCCATTTCTGATTGGCACATTAGTTTCTCCATTGCGGGACCGAGGCCCAATCACTGGGAGCCAGTCGTAACAATGGCGGACATGTTACTCTGTTATAATGAATTCCAAATTGCCCCCAGGTTCGCAAAGCAAATTTCAACTCAGATCCGTATCTTCAAACATTTGGCATCAGCGTATTACCCACAATGGTGGACATTCACGGAAGAGTGTTGAATCCACCAAAATTGCAATATGGAGGTCGGGTAAGAATTGTGTAACGTTTTGGATTATTCTTGAAACGTAAATTTGACTTGATGCCAGATGGTTGTCTGCCCACTGGTTATATATACCCCGGCATACAAAGTATGTCGATGGGTATATAGTTTTTGTATTTCCGTCCGTCCGGGCACACGAGAGGGCACTTGTTGGGTACTTTTGTACCCAACAAATGCCCTCGTGTGCTGGGCAAGCTTTTTAGGGGTCTTATTGGGTAGGGTTAGGGTTACTGTTGGGTATTTTTGAGTATTTTTTATACAGTAAAAACCCAACAAGTATCCATTCGTAGGAGCGTCCATTATATATGCAGCTGTAAGTCGGATTGACTTCATATACTTATCATCATCCATATTTTCATTCCATACCATACCCATGTCATGTCAAAGTTTAGGGATGGATGGCCTGGCCTAGAGGTTAGAACACCTGACTTCCAATTCGGAGGTTGTGGGTTCAAACCTCGCCTTCGACATCAAAAATACTTTAATAGTATTTTCATCCCACTGGTCTGTCAGATGAGACTTCAAACTGTGGTCACGTCTCTATATGACCCTAGCTGTTGGTGGGATGTTAAACCCATTCACTTTCACTTTCACTTTTTTTTTCATGTCGAAGTTCAAGGTCCAATTACTTAGAAATTTGCATTAAAGTTTTTATTTGTTGGTCCAGGCAGTGGCCGGGAGTATACGTGAGCCCCTGCTCACTTTCTCTAGTTGTTATAGCAGCCAAGATCTGACACATCCAGACGTACCATCTCTGTAAGTGTATACCTAGGTCAGTCTATGCTGCTGCACAGTCTGATTAGGGTCTCCACTTGTCTGTTCATGAGGCTTGTAGTAAACAATGGGAAACTCTGTAGTTCATTTAGTTTTTCCCCCACGATTAAAAACGCCAGAAATATCAAGTTTATCAGACTCGGCTATTCTCTATATCGAGCTGTCTGGCCATTACAGCTGATTAGGTAATCAACACCACAGGCCTGTATAGTGGTATTGGCAAAAAGTGTAGATCCAGATGAGCCGGCTCTCATCAGGATATGCATTTTTTGCAAGTAATTTTCACATTTTTTAGTACAAAAACACCCCCTTTTCATAGATGGACTAGTCTGAAATGTAAATCATTTTGTGACGGCTGAATTGGTTGCAAAAGTAACAAAACAAATTCCATTCCAATTATTTAGGGGTGAAAGGGTTAATGTATGTCTGGCTGTGTCAGACACTGTCTTGTACATGTTAGCCGCCCTGGACTGGCTCGGGGTGGCTTCTGTCGCCTGTCCACCTATGTTTCACCGGGCTGTTGATGGAACATAAAACCCCATTCAATAAATAATTACCTCGGGTATGTGCGTCTAAATGATGAATTTACTGGGATTCACACCTGGGGCCAAGTGATTTGGTATAGTAAGGGTGCTGCTTCTGAGTTCTTTTATGTAATTTTAGTGTTGAATACCAGTGCTCTCCCCTTACATGCACATTCCTGTATGTATATGACGTTGCTGTTGAATACATAAAACCCCAGTCAATCAATAAATCAGAAATGGCGCCAAATCTTTTGTTGCTCTCAGCAATATATGTGTACTGGTTCTACCCAGAGATGCCAGCTGACCTAATACACAACTAACAGAAGGTGGACAGGTGGACACTTTTACCTGATGTTTGATCTATAAAATCCATGGAAACATAATTTCTCGTGAATAAATATAACTTTTAAATAAAATAATTCTTTAATTTAATTTAAAGTATTAATGCCACTGCTTTTGTCCATACATGTTTGTTTAACTCTTAAAAGGCAGGAACCAAAAATTGTCGTCTGCTGTTTTTCACATTTGTCTTATTTACCATTATTGGCGAAAACGTTTAAGACAAAACTTTAAATGGAGAAAATTCTTGTGCTATCAAAACCAGTTTTTATCAAGAAAAATAGAAAACATACCAGTTTTCATCAAGAAAAATAGAAAACAAGACAGCAGACGACAAGATATGATCAGACAAAATTTAATGCCGCCATGTAAGTGTCAACGACCCATTGTTTCCGCACATTTGTAGACGAAAGCTCAAGCAATACCGAACCAGGGAGTGTGGGACATGCGAGGTAAGCAGTTCTACAGTGGCATCGAGATCCGCGTCTGGGCCATCGCCTGCTTTGCCCCACAGAGAACCGTCCGTGAGGACGCGCTCAGGTAAACACGGCAACGTGACACCCATCTTACAAATCAACACCGGCAACACGCGTGTAGACAATAGACGATGTTACATGGGTGTTGATTAAACCCCCAGCATACAAATTAAATCGAGGGCTATATAGTTTTCGTATTTCCATCCGTCCATAAGATTTGCGTTAAAACTTTTGATAGTCGGTCCAGGCGGCGGCCAGGGGTATCCATGATTCTCTGCTCTACTGTAAATAAAAAAATTGAGGAGGCTGACTTTTTTGCTATTGATGAAAAAGTACTTTGATTTAAAATATTTATTTGATTTAATGTGTTTAATAGTCAAAAGTTTGTTGGCAGCAAAATCGTGGAACAGACATTTGTTTAATACGATACGAAGGTATGCCCAAGTTTTATGAAATAGGTCAACAAATTAAATGTTTAAATGCACACAAATGCTCTATTTTGCTTATTACAAACACATCTTCATGAATTGCTGTGTTCCATTACCTAACATGTTTTCTGTAGCTGTATCAATTGCTTGTTTGTTAGACTAGTGCATCGTGGTATTTAATACACAGTTATGATACAACGAAAACATAGTTTATGCAAGAAACACCATTTAGATGATGCTTTCTTGTTTGAATATCATGTAGGGAAGGTGGAGCCGTGGCGAGTGCATATATCAACGAACCAATATATTTATCGGGATTGTCACGTAGGTGGTGAATCCATCCTTGCACCTGTCACAATCGATATTAGTACCCAAATACAGGCCAAACTACCGCTCAATTAACTTAATGAGGTTTATGGGGTTTGTAACCAGTGTAGATCCAGATTGGCCTGTGCATCCGCACATTCTGATCAGGATCTGCACAGTTTGCCATTTCATCAATGAAATGCCCATCATGCTTCTAACAAGCAATATATGTTATCAGACTACAGGAGTGTGCTATTTGATCGGAAGCTGCACTAGTCACACAACCCATATGTGCCATTTCTCCAGTCGTATTTGAGACGAGCCATGTGATTTTGTACCTAAGAATATGTGCAATTTTTCATGAAAAATATTACAGAAACTGATATTTTCTGTAAATTCTGTCGAAAGTTGACATTTTCGTAGCAAATGCGGAACATAATGCTCTGAACATTTCGGCAACTTTCAATCTCATTTACAGAAAATATTGTAAATATATTCCATGATATTTCGCACATCTTAGGTACAAAATCATATGGCTGGTCTCATTTGATTCTTACCATTGTCGACATCGAACAATCATTAGCTTTACCTTCCACTTCCAGAAACTTCACCCAACAACTACAGAGAATTTCCAACGATGCGGGTATGCCAATCCTGGGCCAGCCGTGCTTCTGTAAATACGCGACGGGCCCCGACCAGGTGGAGCCCATGTTCAGATACCTCAAAAACACGTACCAGGGACTCCAGGTCATCGTCGTAGTGCTTCCCGGCAAGACGCCAGTATATGGTATGCCCGACTCTTCGTTGTCATCTCATGGAATGGATTCTTGTTAGCTGACCTTGAGCGGCAATGGGTCAAAGAGAAATCAGCATGTTTTAACGGCTTTCAAGGATGGTATAGCAGTGTAAATACCCTATGCACTCTGATATTATTAGAAACACAAATATCTGTCTTTTGAACTGTAATAGTTGGTGGATTGATATTTGTCATGCAGTATCTTTATAGCAAGGTGGGGCATCCGTTTGTGTCCAGTGATCTATTATATTCATGTTGCATCCCTTGTGGTGTTTGATTGGGAGCATGTGAAGGGCAATTTAACGCCCCCCACCCCTAGCTATTGATAGGCGTTAAACCCCTTTAAATCAATCACTCAATCATGTGGCACCATCCATTTTTATCACGGTGCCGTGAAACATTTGTGATATCCTGTCAATACGACCTAATCATTGCGTATGAATATGTGCGGTGACTGGGGTTATTTATTTTAAAGCCATTTGTAGGTGTTGACGGGATAAATAGAATAGTAGGTTAGTGCCATGAATGGGAAAAATATCTGGCGCGGCACGGAAACGGGATGTGCTCGGTAGAGCCTCGCCCATCCAGTTTCCTAATCCTTGCCAGATATTTGTTCCCATTCGCGGCACTAACCTACTATTCTCTATTTATGCCCCTCTGTCTCAGTAGAGCCGGGAGGCATATAGTGTGTCCGTCTGTGTGTGTATCTACTTACAAAGTTTGCCACAGCTTCTCCAATCTGTCGATGGCATTCGCGTGCCGATAGGCTACATGTTCTTGTTATTACTGATGTGTAGCAAAACCTGAATATAAGCCATTATATGTGACCGTGACTGAAGAAATGGGGCTTATGTGATTTGTGACTGGTGTAGATCCAAATCAAATAGCACACTCATGTAGCCTAATAATCCAGTTTGCTTGCTTGAAGCATGAAGGGTGCTTCATTAATGGAATGGCGAACAGTGCAGATCCTGATCAGACTGTGCATCTGGATCTACACTGGTCACAAAATACATAAGCCCCCTTTCTCTAGTCTCAGCCACATATTATAACCTTGCTGTTGAATGGACGTAAAACCCCAATCAATCGATATTAGGATGGGTGGAAAATGGATCAACATGGTGATCAACATGTAAACATGTTTCGAGACTTGTCCATGTACTGTTGACAGCTGAAGTGAAGAGAGTGGGCGACATCCTGTTTGGGCTGGCTACCCAGTGTGTACAGGCGAAGAACGTGAACAAAACCACCCCACAGACCCTGTCCAACTTGTGTCTCAAGATTAACGTGAAGCTGGGCGGCATTAACAACATCCTCCTTCCCAGTATACGGTGGGTCTCATTGTTTCCAAGTTAAACATTTTGACTGGGAGCCACATTTAATAGATTTTTTTCCCATCGTCCGACCCTGCATTTTAAAGTTGGGTAGGTAGGTCGAAAAATCCTTTTTTTTTATCCCAGATCATACAAGTTATAAGCTAAACCGCTGACCGTGGGTATCGGGACGAACCGAAAATATAAATAATAATTTTGTTTTTAAAAATCTACAATATAATTATTTGAGTCGGGCAATTTTAGCTGGTCGGTCGAGCAATGGGAAACAAACACCTATTTTATTATGGCCTGGGCCCGGGATTATGAAACTTTCTGTGCATGCTCGAAATCAGGAAGTTTGATTGGCCGAGGCTGAGGATCAGCCTCGGCCAATTAAACTGACTGATTTCAAGAACACGAATTTCAATATTTGAAGACTGCTTTCAAAGTTGTATAGTCCAGTCACTTGTCCTGTTACTGGTCATCGGTAACGATCAAATGTGATAATTGAATCGGTCAATGATCATTGTAATAAGTTGAAAGTTCTAATGATTTGGTACACTTGGTCCATCTAAATCCATGCCCCATTAATACGATGAATATCTAAGAAAATGCACAAAATCAATGGGCCATTTTGTGGAATGTCTCAATTATAAACATAGATAGATAATATATCGGAACAATAATCAATTAATATGAATAATATGTAATCAAATTTTCAAACATTTTAATTGTGAGAAAACTTAGATTTGTAAATTGCTTTTTCATGCCTGTTTTCATCCCAAGATTGATGACATAATTTCAGTTTCCCATAATTATTACATTCTATTGAACAATCCATTGGTTGCTTATGTATGCAGTATGTCACAGTCTATCAATTCGTATACAAATTTACATCATAGACCGGCACTGTTCCGTGCCCCTGTGATATTTTTTGGTGCGGATGTGACGCACCCACCCGCGGGAGACAAATCTCGACCGTCTATCGCTGCCGTAAGTCGGGAATGACCTATATAGCACAACTGAAGCATGCACACATGCCTCTGAGGGACATTCTCGAAATACATTAACTCTCTATCTCCCAGTGTCTTGGACTTGTACTACAGTGTAACCCCTCTCAACCGGACTCTCACAAGATGTTTAATTTAAATTGGTTTCACTGTTGTGTAGATCTAATTATATGGAACGTACCAGACTAGTGTCGTTTGGTAACAAGTTTATCAGGCAAGGCTCGGAAACACAGGAATCTGATTATCTCCCGAGGTTCGCTGAGGAATTCCTACCGTTTCCTAGCCGAGCCTGATAAACTTGATACATAAAGACACTAGTATTCTATTTGTCGGGTAACATTTTATGCCAAAGGATGGACAAATGTTACATGATTTTTGTCACACCTGCTTTAGCAGAAGCCGCTGTTACCGTCGTCGTCCGAAATGTCAAAAAGTTGGTACAAGCTTCGTCATCTTGGTATAACTTTAATATTACTTGACGGATTGCTTCAATATTTGGACACTGGATATATGTGATCATTTGGAACACACTCGTACCATTAACATGACCCTGACCTTTTTTGCCTTCAGATTTTTGCGGAAACACATAGCCATGTTTTTAAGTCAAAAAGTTTGTTTATGTTTCTTCATCATCGTATAACATTAAATTTACTTGCTGGATGGCTTCAATGTTTGGACACTTGATACATGTAAGCATTTGGAACACACTCATGCTGCCATTAACATGACCTTGACCTTCACGTGGTTGTGGAAACACTTGACCATTTTTTTATGTCAAAAAGTTTCTTCGACCTTCACCTTTTTCGTGATCATGTTACGGTTAAATGCCTCGGCAGGCGCGACACTGCTTCCGTGGCTGAATTCTTGTTGTTAAATAGAAGCCGGACTTGTTTACATATAATTACACTGACATCATTCTAAAACGTCTTGTTATAACCCAGATATGCATATATCTAATCCATGCATAATACGACAATTTGTTACAGTCGGCATGTATTCACACATCCCATGGTTTCCGCTTTAGAGAGGTTCCACTGTAATATCCCATCAACTCTACTATTATCTCATGCTCTCTGTATCACCACTTCATGCATTGCTTGCTCGTGTACTTCATTTCATTTTCAGCTGCTAAGCAGTAGCATGTCTGAATGTCTATTCCTTCACAGCAAACTTTGTATTATTATCATCTCAAAAGCTCTTTTTTTTGTTTCCTATAAAAACATGAGCTTTTGCGTCACTTGCTCAAGCACTTGATAGTGAAGGTTGTCATAAATTTTGGAGTCGATATGTAATTTTGTGAGCCGTGTAGATCCAGATCATCCTGTGCATTCGCACAGTCTAATCTGGATCTGCACTGTTTGCCATTCCATCAAGCAAGATATATCATTATCAGGCTACAAGAGTGTGCTATTTGATCTGGATCTACACTGGTCCCAAATCCCATAAGCCCCACTTCTCCAGTAGCAGCCATAAATCAGACGAGCCATGTGATTTTGTACCTAAGAACATGTGCGATATCTCATTAAAAATGTTTACAAAAATTTCCGATATTTTCCGTAGATGAATACGAACGTTAACAAAATGTTCAGAGTAAATATAATTCTGCGTTTGCTATTTTGTCAACTTTCGATGTCATTTACAGAAAATATCACATTCTGTAAATATATTCTTATGTACAACATCACATGGCTTGTCTCATATGTGGCTGTGACTGGAGACATGGGGCTTATGGTTTTGCGACTGCAGTCTGATCAGGATCTGCACTGTTCGTCATTCTGACAATGAAGCACCTGTTGTGCTTCAAACAAGCAATATAGATCTCTATCAGGCTACAGGAGTGCACTATTTGATCAGGAACTACACTGATGGCAATCCCATATGCCCTCCACTGTTGATGTTTGAGTAGTACATTCTGGCATGTCTCTTTCATAATAAGATCTGCATCCCCTGCCAGCCTGTCCTGATTGTATGGCATGTGAATGGACTGTGGCCGTCTGTGTTTCAGTCCCTCTGTATTTAGAGAGCCCGTGATATTCCTGGGTGCTGACGTCACACATCCCCCCGCTGGTGACTCCAGCAAGCCATCCATCGCTGCTGTAAGTCTCTATCTGTTACATGAAACTTGCCCAGGTTTTACGGTGGTTGTGAGATTAGATAAGTATTCATTAACCCTTACAATGCTGAAGTTTTTTGGCTGCTGTTTATATCCTAGTTTCCCCTAAATGACCTTAGCTGTTGCTGGGACGTTAAACCCATTCACTTCTCGTCATAAACATTGTTAAACAGCATTTTAGAATAATTTCCAGGAAATGATTCTTATGTGCTATCAACTATTCTTTTATTCAGAAAGAAGACAAAATATAAACCATCAGACGACAATTTTTGTATAATTTTTTTATGCAATTTCAGGGGAGATAATTATCTGATAATTTCAAGTCAAATTTTTGCTGATGTACTAATGAAATGTAGCAGTATGTAACGATAAACCCTTTCAACACATCAGACCTATGACACTTCTGCCCTGACCGGCACCAACAATTTGGCCCTACGTTATGAACACTGGTCCTGATATTCTCGAACTAACATTAATAACGTCAATATCGTATATCCGAAATGAGAAAAATATGTTTATATTGGTTTTTTGCGGCATTTTTACTCATGTTAAATGTACATAGGGAAATTGTTATTCATAATAAAATACATATTTGATCAATTGTTACAATTCAAAATAATCTCATCCTTAAAATTTTGCTAAAAAGTAATAGTGTTAAAATGTAGCCATAAAACAAGCAAGTTGACATGGAACCGACTGTAGTGCATTCTCTAGTTCTGTGCATTCTATCAATCCACTGTTTATCATCACTCTGTCTTTACGTAGAGTTGAATTGACCACCATCACTATAGGGTTAACTGTATTGTAATTTTCAAATTTGCGGCATATTTTATAGGAAAATAATAGGTCGGAAAATCTGTTTAATGGCGACGCGCTAGCGGAGCCATTAAACATGTTTTCCGACCTATCATTTTCTGATATACGCCGCAAATTTGAAAATTACAATGCGGTTAACCTATTTCTAATGCACTCCTTTACTACTGGCGTAGGAATTAATATTGAAATAATTTGCGACCGTTCATCAACAATGATATACCTGTAATGTATGACCATCAGCCAATCAGATTGCGTGATATTTATAAAGTGCATTAGAATTAACATTTAATCCAGACAGGTTGTGGTGCAGCAGTGTCATTAATGTCACTCAATAACTTAATTTCCGAAAATTACGATATTGAGTGGCATTTGATGAGAAATTAATATTGGTGTGATTTTGGCATGTCATCCTTCAACAAGACACATTCATCTTGAACAGGCCTTCTGGTTATCTGTACAGAGAGTGAGAGAGTTGTTTATTTGAGTTTCATCACTGTACATTATGAACACAATAAAACATGTACATTGTCATTCTGAATAAGAATTATAAGAGACTTCCAGTGGAACATCTCTAAACCGGACACGCTGGGGACCTCCCAGCGTGTCCGGTTTAGAGAGGTTCATACTGTATAATAGTAGTAACTAACCATATGTTGAGTATGTAAACAGATAAACAACCACCAACATGTGTATGTGTATATCTCTTGTTCTCCTATCTGACAGACTAAATGAGTTACTAGACTTACCTGTACTTTAGTAGACATTTATAGAGGCTCAGAATTTCTATTTTAAACAAGATTTGTGGGGTGGGTGGGGGAGGGGGCACAATTTATACATACACACTTGATTAAGTTGCATAAATGAAAATGAGTATGAGATTCTAGTGACAACAATGATTCTAATTATCACAATAATTTTGGACTTGTCTCCCCTTGACGCAATATTCAAGTTGTTGGTTTAGGTCCTTATCCAGAGTCTAGTCGTACAATTCTTGGAACATACTCGTGATACTTCACACATGTGTAATAATAAATAATAAACAATAATTACCTCATGATGCACTTAGCCATATTAGCACACTAAGTGATTTTGTTGAAATCCGCCCCAGGTTGTGGGCAGCATGGACGCCCACCCGAGTCGGTACTCGGCGACCGTGCGGGTCCAGCAGCACCGGCAGGAGATCATCCACGAGCTCGCGTCGATGGTGAAGGAACTGCTCATCCACTTCTACAAGTCCACACGCTTCAAACCCACCCGCATCATCTTCTACCGTGATGGCGTCAGCGAGGGCCAGTTCAATACGGTCAGTACTCGAATAACCTTCGACAGTTTGTGCCTTCTGTGTAAAAAATATAATATTTCTAAATGATGTAGAAAGTTATAAAAAGTTCAGAACACACGAGAGGGCCAGTTCAATATGGTCAGTACTCGAATAACCTTCGACAGTTTGTGCCTTGTTGCATCTGTGGAAAAAAAAAAATTGCTTTAAATATGGGTGTGACTGGAGAAATGGGGCTTATGGGTTTTGCGACCAGTGTTGATCCAGATCAGCCTGTCCATCCGCACAGTCTGATCAGGATCTGCACTGTTCGCTATTTGAAACGTCCATCATTATTCTAGCAAGCAATATAGATTGTCATCAGACTACAGGAATGTGCTATTTGATCAGTAGCTACACTGATCACAAAATCCATAAGCCCCATCTCTCCAGTCACAAATGATGTAGAAAAATTTCAGAGCACATAATTGAATTCCGTCAGTGCTCTGAAATTTTTTCAACTTTCTATGTGATACACAAGAAGATAGCCCCGTGCAGGCACCAGGGCGGGATCAACTGATCCTGAGAATAGTGCTTTAGTAGCCATTGCTTGTCGTAAAAGGTGACTAAACTGGCTTAACGATTGGGTTCATACTTTCCGGAACACTCTATACCGGATTTGGCCCTCATGTACATTTTTGGCTTTCTTGTATGTGAGAGTCGAGTCAGGCTATGCCCCATATATAAAAGTAAGATTAGCGCTAATCCTATTACTTTTAGGGGATGGATAAATGATGCTGGTGTGGCGAGGGCCTGGCACCATATCAGGTTGTTCTAATTTCAGGACTGAATATATATTTTGATTGTAAATATTGAGTGGATACGGGACACGACCCCGTTGACCCGTCTGCGTGTAGACTCCCTGAGGCTTGTACCTCTATGTCAGAAAAGCGGACGTTAAACCCTATTCACTCACTCACTCACAAGAAGATAGCTTGTATCTTTGAAATCAATTTTAGAATATTCTCCTTTGTGATAAGGTGAAAAATATCCTACAGTGCTCCCTGTATGGTGGTAGTCAGAATGTTTTTAGTGTTTGTGACTCGAGTTCAGTCCAAGAACGGGGGCCAAATCCCAGAACTTGGGCTAATTTTACCCAGGATGGGGGCTAATTTTTCCCAGAACGGGGGCTAATTCAGCACGTTCTGAATATGCAATAACGTCAAAGTTGTAACGTCACGTTCTGGCCACAGGCGACCAGATCAAATATGCGACGACTACTGAACTAGAATAGATTGATTTTGTCGTCGAGTCTAAACGTACAATATCCATCATGAAGTGATAACAACTTATGCCTGCATTTTCGCCCCATTCTGGTATTGGCCCCCATTCGGGGACTGACCCCCAATCTAAGTCCCGTTCTGGGATTAGCCCCCAATAAATCAAGTCGGTCCATGGCTGTAGGTGTTGTCCCACGAGTTGCGGAGCGTGAGCGAGGCGTGTATGAAGACATAATCCCCCAATCAATCAATGTGTCCATTCTGTGTCCACTGTAGGTGTTGTCCCACGAGTTACGAAGCGTGCGAGAGGCATGTATGAAGCTGGAGATGGGCTACCAGCCCGGCATTACGTTCATCGTCGTCCAGAAACGCCACCACACGCGCCTCTTCTGTGCCGATAGGAAGGACCAGATCGGGCGCAGCGGCAATATCCCGGCGGGCACCACCGTCGACGTGGGTATCACACATCCGACGGAGTTCGACTTCTATCTATGCAGTCACGCCGGTATACAAGTAAGTCCTGAAGCTTAGAAGCAGGATAGATGTTGTTGATTGACATTTCAGCGAGTAGTTTACACAAATTTAATGGGGAATTACACCACTCGGTTCTGTAGAGTAGCAGTAGCTTACTCCACTCCCGTTTGCCATATATGGAGAAATGACGTCAGTAACGTCCACATGAATTGCTGATAACAAGCAAATCATGTTCTCGGACACACCTGGGATGTATTGGTGCTGTAGTGGTAGATCATTGGACTTCTGTACAGGAGATCATTGGTACAATCACACCATAGGAATAAAAACTCCTTTCATGTTTCCATCTCACTTGTCTTTCTGATGAGACTCGACACCAAGGACCCATCTCTACATTACTTGAGAGCGGTTTCTGGGGCATTAAGTGATCTGGTCACAGCCACAAATGAGACACGCCATGTGATTTTGTACCTTCGGACATCTGCGTAATTTCATTAAATGCGTTTACAAAATTTACAATATTTTTCATAAATAAAGGCAAAAGTTGACAAAACTTTCAGAGTACATGTGGAATTATATTCCGCATGTACTCTGAAAGTTTTGTCAACCTTTGCCGCCATTTACGGAAAATATTGTAAATTTTGTAAACATATTTCATGAAATTATGCTGATGTCCGAAGGTACAAAATCACATGGCGTGTCTCATATGACGTTGCTGTTGAATGTATGTAAAACCCCAATCAATCAATAAACCAATTTCACCAATGTGATCCCTGCAGGGTACGAGTCGACCATCACATTACCACGTGCTGTGGGACGACAGTCATTTCCTGGCTGACGAGCTGCAGATGCTGACCTACCAACTGTGCCATACGTACGTGCGCTGTACCCGCAGCGTGTCCATCCCGGCCCCCGCCTACTACGCCCACCTGGTCGCCTTCCGCGCCCGCTACCACCTCGTTGAGAAGGAACATGACAGGTATGGAGGCTTATTCAAGACACGCCATGGGATTTTGTACCTAAGGACGTGCGCGATATCTCTTATTTGCGAACTTTACAATATTTTCCATAAATGACAACAAAAGTTGATGAAAAATATTACGATTTCTATTAAATATATTTCTTGAAAAATCCCACATTCTGAGGTACAAAAATCACATGGCGTGTCTCATTTGTTCAATTTGGTAGCCGTAAATTAGGAGGATATATATAGCTAGTGTCTTTTGATATCCAGTTTATATGGCTCGGCTAGGAAACGCGTCGGCATTCCTAGTCTCGCTGACCTGATTCACACATGAGGCTAAATGATCTGGGCTCGTGGCTATAAAATTTTTACTCTCAGTTTGATCACAGCACCACCTCGACCAATGAAACATATGAGTGCGAGCATGTGATTTAAGTACTTGCTCTTAAGGTTTTATAAGCGCAGCCTTGGTGTATCTGTAGGGGAACACTAAACTTTGTACGACTAAGAAGTTTGTAAGTGCAAAACTGAGATCCACAATAACCTTTGTTCTAACAGCTGAAATTAGGAACTGTTTCGCGGGTGTCCTACAGTTAATGACGTGAACGCGGAGGTACAAACTGGTAGTATTAGAGAAAAATGTTAATGTGAGAAACAAATTCATAGAAATCTTTGTCCGAACATTTCTATCGTACAAAGTTTAGTGAAACTGGCCCCTGGAACTGGATCGGGTTTATTTCAGGTCCCAAGGAACTAGTGGATTTGTTTTCAGCAATAATTATAGGGAAATGTTTTGCAAAAACAAATATTATGAAAGAAAGGAATTTGAAATTTTTATAGGAAAGGTCTTGAAGGGGTTACTGTTTATGCATCACTCAATTTATGAAAGTTTTTTCTCAGTTTTCATATGATTAGCAATCATGGATTATCAGGGTTGAATGTGGCTGTGACTGGAGAAATGGGGCTTATGGGTTATGCGACCAGTGTAGACCCATATCAGACTGCGCATCCGTGCAGTCTGATCAGGGCCTGCACTGTCCGCCATTCTGTTAGTGAATCAACTGTCATGCGCCCGGCAAAGATTATGCATCATTGTCCGACCAGTAGCCGATTTCATCAAAATTGCAAAGTATACTTATCTAGCAAAGTATACTTTGAGGGAGTAATCATTTATTTTTTCCGAAATCCATTATTTCATATAGAACTAACAACTGCATATATTTGATGATTAAAAGTATGCAGAATTATTATACTGAAATGGCTGTGATAATGTAATAAATTCAGTATAATAAAAATTCATAAATTTATCCTTAAATTGAACATTTCTCCCTCAAAGTTTAGTTTACTAGGTAAGTTTTACTTTGCAATGTTGGTGAAATAGGCTACAGATGTACCAGATGTACTAGACTGACCACACGTGCCATACGCCCCATTTCTCAAGTCGCAACCACTAATGTGGATTGGACCCAGTGATACATTATGGCCATAATGGGATAGCACCTGACACCAGATCAGGTTCTTGGTAAAGTGATGTTGAATGTTCACCTTTCACAATATGTATACAGTCCGGCCACCTGTGTTTTGTATGTATATAGCTGTGATAAACAGATATTAATCAGTCGGAAGTGCCTGAAAATATACCTTGCATCTTTAAGAAACAGCAATATTATCCCTGCTTGTACCGAGTGCAATATCAGCTTGCTTCATATATATACATGTACCTTCTTATTATCCCCTCGCCGATTGTCAAGAGGGGATATAGCGCTAGTCCATGTACGTATGTGCGTGCGTTATTAACCCTTTCATATTTAGCTCGCCTGCACAAAGTGCAGAAGAGCTTATGGCATACCCCCGGCGGCGTCGGCGGCGGCGTCGGCGTCCACAAACTTAACGTTGGGGTAAATGTCTTATAACTTATGTTTCCTTTCATGGATCACCTTGTTATTTCATACATGCATTCCTCAGATGACCCTCTATCATGCTGTAGCAAATCCATGACCCACCACCCAACCCTTACCCCAAGGTCAAGGTCACAAACTTAGCACATTCATAAACTTAACGTTGGCGTAAATGTCTTATAACATCTGTTTCCTTTCATGGAAAACCTTGATGTTTCATACATGCATTCCTCAGATGCCCTCTATCATGCTGTAGCAAATCCACGACCCACCACCCAACCCTTACCCCAAGGTCAAGGTCACAAACCTAGCATGTTCATAAACTTAACGTTGGGGTAAACGTTGTGTAACTTCTGTTTATTTACAGCGAATACCTTCATATTTCATACATGCATTCATCTGATGATACTCTATCATACTATAGTAAATCCATGACCCACCTCCCACCCCTTTCCCCAAGGTCAAGGTCACAAACTTAACACATTCATAAACTTAACGTTGGGGTAAATGTCTTTATAACGTCCGTTTCCTTTTATGGAACGGCTTGATATTTCATACATGCATTCATCTGATGATACTCTATTGTGGTATAGCAAATCCATGACCCACCCATTCATTACCCCAAGGTCAAGGTCACAAACTTAGCACATTCATAAACTTAACGTTGGGGTAATTGTCTTATAACATCTGTTTCCTTTCATGGAACGCCTTGATATTGCATACATGCATTCCTCAGATGACCCTCTATCATGCTGTAGCAAATCCACAACCCACCACCGAACCCTTACCCCAAGGTCAAGGTCACAAACTTAGCATGTTCATAAACTTAAACGTTGGGGTAAATGTTGTGTAACTTCTGTTTCTTTACTGGGAACGATTTGATATTTCATACATGCATTCATCTGATGATCCTCTATTGTGCTACAGCAAATCCATAACCCCCCCCCCCCCCTCCCCACCCCCTTCCTCAATGTCAAGGTCACAAACTTAGCACATTCATACATGCATTCCTCGTGTGAATAGCTTTCATGCTGTAGAAAATCACCAACTTAGTGCGTTCATAAACTTAACGTTGGGTTAAATTTTGTTTTACTTCTGTTTTCAGGGAGCGCATTGATATTTTCATGCATTCATCTTAATATGCTTTATTATGCTATAGCAAACCCACGACCCACCTTGCACTACTGACCCCAATGTCCACCGCACACCCCTTAACCCAAGGTCAAGTTATATAATATTCATGTTTTTTATGCAACTGTGCCAAGTTTGAGTGAAGGCTGCCAACAGGCGAGCTTCGTTGTCTTCTGACAACTCTTGTGCAATAACTTATGAACCGCTTCACCGATTTGTATAGTATTTGGCCACAATGTGTGTCTAGGGATGGTGCTTTGTTTTGCATACAACCCATATCTGACCACCAAAGGTCAAGGTCACTGAGGACTTGTGTTCACCTTCTTTGTAAGGCAAAACTGTTAGTTGTTTTTGTTATTATATTATATTATCCATATTATTGAAGGACCACCACAGAGTATGTAGCTGCCTGACCTTTATATCGATCTACTTCAGCCTGACCCTCTTGCTTCTTCTTATCTTTGCTTCTGTCTGGAATGGGTTGGGCCAGGGGTTAGAACACCGAACTTCCAATCCGGGAGGTGTGGGTGGCTGGGGGGAGCATGCGATGGATAATTTAACGATCGGGATTCATCCTTACCGGTATCCCGAACGAAGACCTGGTTTGGCCCTCATGTACGTACGTCTTTGGCTTTCTTGTATGTGAGAGTTGAATCTGGTTATACCCCTTATATGAGTAATATGATTATTCATAATCCTATTACTTATAGGGAAGGGGCCAAGTGGCTTTGGTGTGGTGGACCTGTCACCAGGTCAGGTTATACTAATTGCAGGGCTGAATATATATATATTATATTTTTTTATGTAAATCAATCAATCCAATCCGGAGGTGGTGGGTTCAAACCTCGCCTTGGCCATCAAAAATACTTTCATAGTATTTCCATCACACTGGTCTGTGGGACGAGACTTTAAACTGTGGTCCCGTCTCTATATGACCTTAGCTGTTGCTGGGACTTTAAACCCATTCACTTTCACTTTTGATGACCGAGCCCTGTTGGTCAGTTACCGGACACGGACTCCGCCCAGGCTAGAGCCGCTGGCCCGGTCTCACCTCGGACTGAGCACTATAACTTCATACTGTAGCATGCATGTCTCTGTTTTGTATGGTCACCACCCTGTCCGTCTGTCTGTATGTTAATCCGTCCATCTGTCCAAGATTTACGTTAACTCTTTCACCCCTAAGTAACTGGAATGGATTTTGATAAGTAAATTTTGCAACCAATCCAATGGTTCAAAATGATTTTCAGACTAGTCCATTTATGAAAAGTGGGTGTTTTTTTGGTTTTTAAAAATATGAAAATTATTTGCAAAAAGTGCAGATCCTGATGAGACGGCTCATCACGAGCCGGCTCATCTGGATCTACACTTTTTGCCAATACCACTATACAGGCCTATGGGGGTGAAAGTGTTAAAGTTTTCGGCTTCTTGGGGGTGGATATATCCATCAGTGTTATTGATTTCTTGGTTTCCATAGAAAGCATATACAGTGGAACCTCTCTAAACCGGACACCAAGAAACGTCTTATTTTTTATGGGTTTCTTGATCATTTATCTCTGGTGATAATGCCTGTTGATGATCGCATAACACGAAAGTATGGCTCAGAATGATCAATTGTCTGATTTACAGTGAAACATCTCTAAACCGGACACCCTGGGGATGTCCCAGGGTGTCCAGTTTTGAGAGGTTTCACTGTATATGTTAGTAACAAACAAGAAAATCAGTCTGAATTTAATTCCACAAAGATTTGGCGTTCCTCTTAACGTTTCAACAATTTTTGCATAAATATAAAATATTTAATATTTTCATCATCTTACATGAAAAATGTATGACCTCACTCCACAGACATGTTTAATAATTTCAATTGACCATTCATTTTAAAGTCGCCGATTGTATATCGAATATCCTAAAAATGTCTGTATATTTATTTGTCTACTCTTCTAACCTTCTGAAGGGGTCAGTGGCAGATGAGGGAATTAGCCTCCTTCTTCCACTGACCCCTGTGATAGCTTCATAGTCTGGTGCATTTGACTTGCATACCAAAGGTTGTTGGTTCAATACCCGCCGGAGGTACAAAAACTTACTTTCATATTATTTACATTACACTTGTCTCACTTCCACTTTGAAACTGGCGAGGCCCTGTCTCTACATGTGTCTGTGACTGGATAAATGGGGCTTGTGCACTGTTTGCCATTCTATCAATGAACACCTGCCAACTGGATCTGCACTGTTCGCCATTCTATCAATGAACACAAGCAATATACAGGTCATTCTCGTTATCTCGAAGTCGAATGGACTGATGAAAATATATCGACATATCCGAACTTCGAAATAACAATTCGTCAAATTTCTCGAAAAAAATCCGAACAAAATCGCTTCAGAAATGCCTCTACTTTATTTTCGTTGTTTTCATAAATCGCGATTAAATCGCGGCTTATGTTTATTCTAAGCTGTTTTCGTAATTAACAGACAATTTACTTATTGCTACACCATTTAATTCACTTTTCTGTTAAGAGATTTGATATCACATTAAGTTTAATTGATTAATTATGATTTTAAGTGAACTGCTTTAACTGGTCATGCAACTTTAAACGCATTTTAGCGGCGGTGGTGTCTTTGGTTTTTATAGACGTGTGAAAAATTACCCGAGATAATCGTGCTGATTCAGACTTTGCGGTGCCGGGCGCTTTATTTTCGCATCGACATATCAGAATACAAATGTGAAGGAAACATACTATCGGGACTCGATTTCCACTTCGACTAAACCGATATATCGACATATCCGATATCGAGTTATCAGGAGTAAAATATATGATCTATTCATGGAATTCTGCTGGGACCTGGGACGTATATCGAGATAAGCAGGTATATCGAGATAACGAGATTCAGCTGTAGATATTTATCAGGTTACATGAGTGCTATTTCATCAGGAGCTACACTGGTCACAAATCCAATAAGCCCCATTTCTCCAGTCACAGCCACACATGACCTTAGCTGGTGCTTGAATGTCAAACTCTCTCACTTTCAATCTTCCACTGACACCTTCATCTGTAACCATCTCCTGCCTGTTTCAGTGGGGAAGGGAGCCGCTATTCTGACAACAGTGACGAGCGAACCCCTTCAGCGATGGCCCGTGCAGTCACCGTTCACCCTGACACTATCAAATTCATGTACTTTGCATGAGGAGTCGCTGCCAATCATGACCACCATATCAACTCTGTCTCCTTTGCATGCAGCGTATGCCAGTCTCTTAGTCTCCATGGGACACAACAGGTTGGAGATCCAGTTAGGAGGGACCGATGTGTATCATTAAAATACCAATAATTTGATACCCCAAGATACGGGTACTGGGCAATGACTGCCTATGCCAGATAGCGAGATAACTGACTGCGTTATTTCAGGTTACAGTCAGTGAATTGGTTAAGGCAATTGAAGAATATCAAATGGTGCAAATATACCACTTGGACTTTGCAAGAAGTGTAATGTCTGTGCAGTCTGTCTGGATAGCAATTTACATTTGTGGCTGAGGGAGAAGAAATGTGGATTATGACATTTGTGATCGTTTTTTTAACTGAATGATGAACAGTGCAGACTGATCAGATGGCAGATGTGCACAAAGGCCATAAGATCCAGAAATGTCCGTATATGTGACTGGATAAGTGGAGCTTTTGGATTTTGTGACCAGTGTAAATCCAGATCGGCCTGTGCATCCAGTCTAATCAGGATCTGCACTGTTCGCCATTTCATCAATGAAACGTCGGTCGTGCTTCTAACAAGCAATACATATCGTTATCAGGTTAGAGATTGTGATATTTCATCAAGAGCTACACTAGTTACAAATCCCGTAAGCCCCAGTTATCCAGTTACAGCCACATGTCTGAGCTAGTAGCAACGTCTTTTGGGTCTATTTTATCACAACACCTCACACATAGATACAACCAGTCAGACTGCGGTTTATTCCGGTTGCAAAGTCCAAATGGTACCATTTTATCTACACTTGCAAATACATAATTTTGTATAGTTGTGATCTGGAAAATTTTAGATAGATTTTATTCTACATGTTTTACTTGATATGAAACATAGTTTATATTTTTATAGTCTTGCCGAAGACTATCATGTGCATTTCCAGTTGTTGACTAATTTTACAAGGCCATAAAATCGTGGTCATTTGTTAACCCTTTCAACTCGACTAACCTCTAATGTAATGATTTCCAACAGGGTAGTTCAGGTGAACTGTTTCATAACGAGCTAGCTGTCTCACTGGGATCAGCACAGTTTTCTGATGTTTGCATTGTTTACAAAATATCCCCTTTTCTGGTGAATAGATTAGTCTGAAAATTAACACGGAAGAGTTCACTTATGTTGTGTAGGAGTGAAAGGGTTAACTTGCCCACAACTTGGCTACAAGGACATCGGAATCTTATCTATGACCTGCTGAATCTGCCAAATAGAGTGATAACTCACCGGTGCTGCACTCCGCGCAGGAGTAAAATGTTTCACGTTGAAATAGGCACAGGATTCCTGACTATTTCCCAATCAGCTACATGCAGAAGATTCTGCATAAACACATTTTCGTCTAGTAACCGGCGCAAGAAATTTGCGCTGGTTACTAGACGAAAAATGTGTTTATGTGATATCTCTTAAGTATAGTCGAGTGACATCGGTGAAACTGGTGTTTTTCCGCCGTGAAACATTTTAAGCCGGTGCAGAGTGCAGCATCGATGTACTGGCAGAAACAAAATGGCATTTGAGACCATAGATTCGGTCTGACAGTAAATTGCGTGAATTTGTAGATCTGTCATCGTTTATATTTTGTATGCTACTTTTTCTTGATACTATAATTGAACAATTGGACACATGCAGATCAACTGTCGTGGAATCAAAAATACAGATCAAATAGTAGATGTTAGAACAACGGAGTATCCAATATACTAGAGTTTATGTGTACGGTTAGATTGTATTTTGATGAAGTGCCATAAATCTTATAACTTGAGCAAATACGCGATGTGCTGATATACTTTTATATTACTGGGACATTCCTTTGTGGTATGCTTTCTACCAACCATTGCAATGTATTTGAAAACTTATTATTATTATTATTAAGTTTAATAAAAATTGGTCTACATACAGGCTAATATATCAGTTTGGTTCCTAGCTATTACTTTAAGCTAAAACGGCTTTCGGAGCTATCATTATTGAAAGTATTGTAATGTTGGCTTCAATGGAAAAAATCTAGGCCAACAACAATCTTAGATCTGCTAAACATGTATCATCTCTTCATTAACATTTTCATAAATAGGATCAGCAATCTTCTTGCCGCCCAATCAGGAGCTAGTTCATTGATCATTAGCCTCAAACATTGGCATTATTCCGTATGAACTGTGATCTGAGAAAACCAGTGTTATTGAATTTCATGCAATGATTGGGAAACAAGACTTATGGCTTTTGTGTGCAGTGTAGACCCAGATTAGTGTGTACATTCACATTGTCTAGTCAGTGAAATACGCATTATACGTTTAACACATGGTGTAGATATTTCCCGCTGCAGCCAGTGTGCAGGCTATCTGGAGCTAGACTGTCGTGTGTTTATTGCCCACTTTGTGACAGAAGGAGAAATAGGGCTGATGGAATTCACGATCAATGTCGGTATAGCTCCTGACCCACTCGCTCATTCCTGCAGCCTGCCAAAGGTCTGTGTATTTCAAGCATAGTGTATGTGTTGACAAAATTACGGATTGTACACCCTTGTCGGACTTCACAAAGGATCTTGTGTCATATTCACATTATCATCATTGCGTTATTGCAAATTTTATTGAGTTGACCCAATTAACCCGGCCTAAAATGACCTTAGTTGTTGACAGGCTATTATACACCATTAAATGACACCGTCATGAAATCCAAATATTCCACACAGTTGCTACATATTCATTTGAGTTCAGTTGTACAACCTAGGTGTTTTGACAGGGTTAATCATTGACCGTGGACCAGTCTGGAGCTAACATTTTGGTTAAGGTTTCATTCCGATGCAAATACATAGTTTATCATTGTTGCTGTGACATCATCGGGACAAATATCATAAGCTGGCATGCATACCCTCGGCAGTGATTGGTTGTGAGCACATTCAGAACCTGCAAATATTTGATAATGCTGGTTGACCAAAATTACGTCGGGACTATATCTATATTTTCCACACTCACGGGTATGGACTGAAGGCTGGAATTGTAAAGAACTAGATCTAAATGTAAATTGAATGGAAGTGATCAACCACAAGAGTGTCATACATGACCGATAGATTATAGATTTGGACTACAGTCTGTGGACCTATGTTTTGTAATGGGTGGATGTTTTGTGATGTTAAACATGCCACTCTGTTTACAGTGGAGAAAGTACGAGTAGCTACCACTCTGGCACGAGCAGCGAGGAGCGGAACGCGGGCATCATGGCTCGTGCAGTCACCCTCCACCCCGACACCATCAAGGTCATGTACTTCGCCTGAGTTGGCCTTGTATCCAGCCGCCCACTTCACTCCCATCGCGCCTCACGATTATACAATATTTTATTCACTCTATTATTGAATGCTCAATTTTGAGCCTGAGCTGTGTCACTTAACCCTTTTAACACCACAGACCGGTATAGTGGTATTGGCAAAAAGCGTAGATCCAGAGGAGCCAGCTCGTGACGAGCCGTCTCGTCGGGATCTGCACTTTTTGCAAGCAATTTTCATATTTTTGAGAACAAAAAAAATTTCATAAATGGACTAGTCTGACAATAATTTTGTGACGGTTTTAATAGATTGGTTGAAAAAAAAAAGGGTTAAACTGCTGGACAACAAGTTCAGGCCTCTAGATTATGAAACTGCCGAGTATATCTTGGCGCTCTTATTACTTGAAATCAGGAATTTTGATTGGTTGATGCTGAGCTAATCAGCCACTCAAACTGCTCGATTTCAAGCACAAATTTCAAGTTCAGAATGTTTACAAGCACAGGCCACGATTTTGAGCGAGTTTCATCACGGACACAGGTGGTATGGTTTTGTTGCTAGGCACGGACGCATGCTCCGCTCCACTTCACCTGGATATCTCATAATAGATATGTATTTGCCAGGGCATGGGAGGACTACAAACTATCTAATCCCAGAATGTACACGTCTTGATCTGTAGTCGTCCTAGATGGCGAGATGTGCTCTCCACACTTGTGAAATATGTATTTTCTCCATACATACTCTCATGACAGCAGAGGCGATGCAATAGCAGTGTTTGATAAAATCATTTTCTTCAAGGGAATCTAAATATCAAAGATGAAGTATATTGCTTTAGTGTTCCCAAGTTGCAGAAAATACCATTGCATGGAGACCCTGTGTATCCGTCTGTTGAGGCTGTATTTCGGCGGCCCTACCAACGGTATATATCGGTAGTTTAGTGTAGATTCTGCTTGAATTATATGCTTTGTCTCTACATTGGTCATAAATGACTGTAACGCCATTTCCTTCATTTCTTGTATTGCCAGATTCTTCCCTCTCCACTGTTTTACTGTAAAAACATGTATGTAAATTTCATTGTATAGTCTCGAATACATTGCCTGTGGTTTGCTCTATGCTCCACGAAAATACTCTACCCTTTCTGCAACACATGCATGCCAGTATTGAACTCAAATATATCATCTTGTAGCTTTACCAGATATCAAAATTTAGATATATCTCTGAAATAAAACATATCAACAAGATATATAAGATCAAAATGATATATTCTAGTTATCAAATGGTTAGTTAGATATTGAAAAGCTGTGTAAAATGAATAATTCAATTAAATGTAAAAAATAAATAATAATTTATTGAATTATTGTCAATACTAAAGTCGACAGATTTATGTTCACGCTGCGTTTAGTTTACCCATGATGCAGTACATGACTTGTAGATGTGCTTCGTATTGGGTTGACTGGCTGTTGGAGTGTACAAGGCTGTATTTAAATATTGGCGTCTGCTGTTTATTTTTCATGTTTCTCAACAAAAACATGTTTTGTCATCACATGAGAATCATCTATGAAGATGGTTCTCATGTCATGACGAAGCGTGTTGTTATTGAGAAATAATTTGATTTTGAAGAAAAAAAACGTGGTTGTCTACTTATTTCCCACCTTTTAAGGTTTAAATGCCTTTTATTTGAATTTAACAATAACTGGCAATAAGTGATAAGGACAAATATTTGGTCACTGATGCTACAAAGGATCCAGGCGCCCGTTTCACTAAACTTTGTACGACTCAAATGTTCGAAAGTGCAAATTGAGGTTCGGCTGGAAATTTCAATTGATGGATTTACATTTATTGAGCATAGGCTGCATATGCAGCCTATGCTCAATAGATGTAAATCCAATAATTGTTTGCAAGAAAACATTGTTAATGTGAAATTTACAGACTATCATAATTTTGCAGCTACAAACATTTTAGTTTAGTGAACAGTTTAGTGAAACTGGCCCCTGGAACACTGGATTCTGGACGTGAGAATGGTGAACGGTGAACTAAGTAAGTTTGTGTAAGTCGTTAACTGCCTTTTTCTGTATGCATTTGAGATTTCGAATTGTAACAAACATTTCTACTGTTCGTCGATGTTTAAACTCGGGTCAGGTTATGTATGACGAACCTTTGCCAGTGAAAATGATCAAAATCACTACGTTCTTTGATGTTGGAATTTATTTTTATGATTTTATTTTGCATATCAAGATACAGTTTGATATAGATGACAGATGGACTGCTATTATTGTCATCTATAAAGTTGCAAACAAAATGTAATCCAAAATAGTATGCATACAGCATTATTCATTTGAAATTTCTTATAGCCAGTTATTGTTTTTATGGACATTTTGTGATTGAATAAAAGCTGCGTGATAAAATATAACAATGTGATGTTTTGTGACCCGTGTAAAGTGTGTTTTCCATGTTTACCTGTATATATGTGATAATGAGGACACAATGCTGTATATATGTGATAATGAGGACAATGCTGTATACACACCAGAAGGTTGATTGGAACCTCTCTAAACTGGACACGATGGGAGGTCGGAGAGGTGCACTAAGTTTGGTATATGTGGCTGTGACTGGAGAAATGGGGCTCATGTGGGTCTGACCATTGTAGCTCCTGATCAAATGGCACACTCCTAGAGCCTGATAAGAAGCATGGCAGGTGTTTCATTGATGGAATGCTGAACAGTGCAGATCCTGTACAGACTGCAGATGCACAAAAATCCATAAGCCCCATTTCTCCAGTCACAGACACATACGAACCCTGCAGACACGATCACATAAAATTACAGTGAAAGTCGTCGCATATAAACACTCCTGTGTAATGTATGTTCAAAGAAAATTGTCTGCTGTTGTTTTATATTCTTGCTTCTTTCTCAATAAAACATGGTTTGACAGCACTTTAGAAATGGAAATGATTCTAAAGTACTGTGAAACCATGTTTTTGATGATGATAGAAAATAAGCAGCAAACGACCAAATTTAATTCAGCAGTGCAGGTTAAATACGGGATCGAACCCGTTGGCCCGGCCTTACATGACCTTAGCCGTTGATGAGCCGTTGATGAGCCGTTAACCACCAATAAACAAACAAACATTAATTCAGCAGTGTACGGTTTAACACATTTATGGGTAAACTTGAAACCAATTTTCACACGGTCAGTGATGGTGCAAGAACTTGAACATAGCTGGGCTATGAGTGACTCGGTTATGACACGATATTATTGTGTACCAGTTATTGCATGTGTGGACGTAAAGGCAATATTACAATACAAATGCACTTAGAATAATAATACCCAACACGTGAATGTTATCTAGTGATGTTTTTTTACGTCAAACTCATCGTCTCATTGAAATAAGTCAGAGCTCCAGATAATATGCTGATATTTGTTATTTTATCTGCTTAGTTTAATGTCAGTTACACTAATAACAGCACGGTGGAACCTCTACTGGACACCCTGGGAGGTTCCGAGGGTGTCTGATTTAGAGCGGTTTCACTGTAATTAACCACTCGGTTTCCATCATTTTCAATCATGAACAGACACGACAATGAAATAGATTACGGTGAAACCTATCTAAATTAAACACAATGGGAATCCCAGGGTGTCCACTTTAGAGTGGTTCCACTGTAATTAAGCACTCTATGAACAGTTTTCATCATTTTCAATCATGAACAGACATGACAATGAAATAGATTACAGTGAAACCTGTCTAAATTAAACACAATGGGAATCCCAGGGTGTCCGATTTAGAGAGGTATTACTGTACTAATAATCTCACCAAATTTGACATTTTTTGCTGGATTATTACGTAACATCGGCTGCTTATCTGGAGCCCTGTAGAGACATGTAATAAACATTTGCATCTGATAAATACATTCTTATCACATATCGTGATGAATGCCAAAAAGTTACTATGAACATAACACGATATGTGATAAATGTGTTTTTCAAGGATTTACGCTCGAAGCCATATGATGACATAATTTAATATAATTATGAATTGTATGAAATATGTATTCCATGAAGACGGGAAATATTTTATTGTTGTAAGATATGAATTCTTGTGTTTTATTTATATATTGTTTATATACAAATGTACCATATTTGCCGGGAATTGTGAATTACTAGGTTTCTCTATATATATAACGGTAGTTTGAGAATTAATATGGTTTGCTGGTTGGCAAAAAGGACCTTATGACCTTTACAAACACAAACAGTCTAGTCCCTGATAAGACTGCACATGTGCAGTCTGATCAGGGCCTAGACTGTTCATCATTCGATTACAGACGTATTCATATTGTGATCAGTAATAATTTTAGATCCCAATCTGAACATACATGAGGATCAATATCAACAATTATAGTTGTCGCTGGAGAAATGGAGATAAGCCTGTGCATCGTCGTCAGGGTCAGCACTGTTCGCCATTCCTTCAATGAAGCACTCATCATGCTTCTGACAAACAACATACATGTAAATCGCTATCAGTGTGCTACGAGTGTGCTATTTGATCAGGAGCTACACTGGTTGGAAATCCAGGCTACACGAGTGCTATTTGATCAGGAGCTACACTGGTTGGAAATCCCATAAGCCCCATTTCTCCAGTCACGGCTACAATTGTGGAAATGTTGTCTGGTCTGTTTTACCTGCTGGTGGCCCATATTTACACACCCACCAACCCACTTCAATACATGGATACAAACTTATGCTGACAGTATGTGACAAAAATAGTCACTGATCAGTTGACGCTCATGCAGCCTGATGCAGATATAAATTTTCTGTTAGAAGTGTCAATAATTCCAGCACAAAAATATTTACACAATTCCCTAACATTTGATTGGTCCGTAGCAAGTCTGTCCAAAATTTCCTTCGTCCAGTATTCCCGCGACTTTTCCAAGTTTATACCCGATAAATTACACAAGAAGGCCATTAATTCCTATAATATTGTTTCTTAAATGCAATAAGAAATGGTGCAGGCATTGATGAGACTGCATACACTGGGAATACACTGGTCACAAACTGAGTAAACTCCGTATGATTCAAATAGCAGTAGCGCCCCGTGCAGGCACCGGGGCGGGATCAACTGATCCTGAGAATAGTGCTGCAGTAGCCATTGCTTGTCGTAAAAGGCGACTAAACTGGCTTAACGATTGGGTTCATACTTTCCGGAACCCACTATACCGGATTTGGCCCTCATGTACATTTTTGGCTTTCTTGTATGTGAGAGTTGAGTCGGGCTATGCCCCATATATAAAAGTAAGATTAGCGCTAATCCTATTACTTTTAGGGGATGGGATAAAATTATGCTGGTGTGGCGAGGGCCTGGCACCAGATCAGGTTGTTCTAATTTCAGGACTGAATATATATTTTGATTGTAAATATTGAGTTCTGAAGTTGGGATTTACCCCCCTTGGACAGGTGGATATGGGACTCGACCCCGTTGACCCGTCTGCGTGTAGACTCCCTGAGGCTTGTACCTCTATGTCAGAAAAGCGGACGTTAAACCCTATTCACTCACTCACTCACTCAAATAGCAGTAACAACATTGACTTGTGGAGTAATAAACAATGCAGCTATTGATTCCAGCTGATCAAAGCAGTCTTACAACACCCTTAACCCTTTCACACCTAAGTAACTGGAATGGAATTTGATATGTTAATTTTGCAACCAATCAAACTGTCTTAAAATGATTTTCAGACTAGTCCATTCATGAAAAGGGGGTGTTTTTGTTCTCAAAAATATGAAAATTACTTGCAAAAAGTGCAGATCGCCTGATCTCATCGGGATCTACACTGTTTGCCAACGTGTTTGCATAAACCACTCTAGCGTGCTATCGAGTTCAAAGGGTTATTAAAGCTATATCCCAGCCCTGGCCTGGGGTTCTAAATTATTCTGAAATTGTTAGCAAAATTTGTCACTAATTCAAGCAATGGTATTGGCCGAATATGATCAAAGCTCGTCCTCGGCCAATCAAACTAATTCTGAGCATAAGAACTGATTACATACTCAAAAAATCATGGACCCAGAATGCACATTATAGAATGTTAATTTTATCAGACCTTCAGCGTGTGTATCCCAATTGAAGTTTGTTGTAGAGTTGTACGACGTTGTCTAGATCTAGAATATATATATCTGAGCTAGTTATACACCTATACAGTGTTTCACCATAACACAATTTTTTAATTGCTTGTAATACATAGCCGGGTTGTATATGGGACACAACTTGACAGTAAGAGGCTTATTTGGGACTACAAATGTGGCTTATGGCATTTGCCACCAGTATAGACCCAGACTAGCATACCTCTGCACTGTCTGACTCAAGTCTGCGTGGGTAGTTGGTTGGGCGAACGCGATGGCGTAAATTAAACGGTGCCTGGTTTGGCCCTCAGGTACGTTTTTATCTTAGGCTCTTTTGTTACCTGGGAGTTGAATTGGGTTATTGGCCATTATAAAAGTAGTAATATTATTACTGATCCTACTGCTTTTGGGAGGGGGCCAAGTGATTCTGGTGTGGCGGGTCCTGGAATCGGGTCAGGATTATTTTGATTTCAGGGCTGAATTTATATATTTTTTTATTGTAAATATTCAGTATTTGATTTTGGGATTTTCCCCCATTTGTACATGTACTTGAACCTGTACATGTACTTATACAGGTAATATATGGGATTTAGTACTAAACCCATTGACCCGGCCTTAAATGACCTGTTGATATGCCATTAAACCCCAACACACAAACTGACTCGAGTCTGCACTGTTTGCCATTCAGTCAATGCAACACATGTCCTGCTTCTGCCAAACCAATGTAAACCAATGTAAATATTCCCCAATGCAGCAGGTTGGCCTGGCCTTAAATAACCTTTGTTGTTGATAGGCCGTTAAACACCAATAAATCCAATATAACTATGCAAACTGCATTATTGGCTACTGAATGAATAAACATACATTTAGTGTGGTACCAATTACTGATATCTCCAATGGGCGAGTAGCTGAGAATACCTTACACCGTTGGTCGTATTGGATATGATAGTGTTATATAGTCACTCTGTTTGGTTTAGAAGCGCATCTTCCCTGACTGCAGTACAACTACTTCACTGATTGAAGTGTTTTAAGGTACCTTATCTCAGACGGCGGCCTCAGATTGAAGTCTTATCTGTTGGAATTCAGTAATCGATCAAATAAAAAAAAAAAAGTGATCAAAAGAAACCCATAACAAATTAATTCCCAATCATTCATCAGCCTGTACATAAAACACTACACAACTTGTTGTCTCCATATTTCCCACTCCCAGATCAGCCTTGTTGTTAAACAGACATATACCGCTATTCTTCCAATCAAATCATTCAATGAAGCCATCAGTACCAGAGCTCCAGATAAAAAAGAGTAGTATGCCCCCAGATTTCAAATTAAATGCATACATTGTGTTTTACTTTTACAAATGTAATATTGATTTTCTTCCTTATTAAAGGTACATGCCCACTCAGTAAGCCCAAAATGTCATTTATAGGAATTAAATAAGTGTGTAACTGTGTCACTATTCCACCAGTTCTAAACGTTACAAGTGCCCGCTATACAGATATAATCATTTAGTAATATTTATTTTACTGATAATGACGCGCGGTGGTATCAGGCTATTTTCATATGTAAATGAGGCATGATATTTTTAGCTCACCTGAGCGAAGCTCATGTGAGCTATTGTTACCGCAATGTGTCCGTCGTCCGTCGTCGTCCGTCGTCGTCATCCGTGAACATTTTCAAACGTCTTCTCCTCGGTAACCATTGGGCCTATAGTCACCAAACTTCATGGTCATGGTCCTTAGGTAGGGGGATTACAAAATTGTTAAAATTACGTCATTACGTAATCCAAGATGGCCACCGTCTAAAAATAGCACAAATTCTTCAAAACTCTTCTTCTCAAGAACCGCCAACCGGATTTCGACAAAACTTGGTAGGAATGATCGATGTACAATGCTCTTTCAAAGGTGTTAAAATGGTGATCCCGGGGTCAAAAATGGGCGTGGCATTGGGGTCAAATTTTATTTTTGACCGAATATGGTCATGTTATATATCAAATCGAAGGTATCAACGAGTCGATCACTCGGATGCATTTATTGTCGAAATTGGATGGTTATGTCATCCAAGATGGCCGCCAAAAGGTCGTTCTTTTATCAGAGATTTCAAAATTCTTCTTCACATGAACCGCTTGGCCCATGGTAGCCAAACTTAAAAGTTATGGTCCATGGGTGAAGCCTTTTCAGATTTGTTAAAATGGAGGTCATCGCTAAAGCAAGATGGCCGCCATCTAAAAATAGCATAAATTCTTATAAAATCTTCTTCTCATGAACCGCCAGCCGGATTTCGACGAAACTTGGTAGGAATGATCGATGTACAATGCTCTTTCAAAGTTGTTAATATGGTGACCCCGGGGTCAAAAATGGGCGT
This sequence comes from Conchocele bisecta, assembly GCA_029237695.1. NCBI lineage: Eukaryota > Metazoa > Mollusca > Bivalvia > Lucinida > Thyasiridae > Conchocele > Conchocele bisecta. The sequence continues at coordinate 147,029,390 of CM055266.1, forward strand.
GGCCCGTGGGGTAAAATTTTATTTTTGACCGAATATGGTCATGTCTATATCAAATCGAAGGTATCAAAGAGGCGATCGCTCTGGTACATTTTTTGTCGAAATTGGATAGTCATGTCATCCAAGATGGCCGCCAAAAGGTCAAAAGGTGATTCTTTTATTAGAGATTTCAAAATTCTTCTTCACTCGAACCGCTTGGCCCATGGTGGCCAAACATCACAGTTATGGTCCATGGGTGAAGCCTTTTCAGATTTGTTAAAACGGAGGTCGTCGCTAATCCAAGATGGCCGCCGTCTAAAAATAGCGCAAATTCTTCTCATGAACCCGCCAGCCGGATTTCGACGAAACTTGGTAGGAATGATCGATGTAGAATCTCTTTCAAAGGTGTTAAAATTGTGACCCTGAGGTCAAAAATGGGCGAATATGCTCATGTCATATTAAAATTTGAAGGTATTGATGAGGTGATTGCTCTGGTACAATATTTGTTGGAATCGGATGATTATGTCCTCTATGATAGCCGCCAAAAAATCCATTTATTCAAGATTTTGAATGTCTTTTTCTCGGGAACCACATGGCCGATGCTGGCCGATGCTGGCCGATGCTGGCCAAACTTCATAGTAAGTTAAGATCCTTGGGTGAAGCATTTCCAGATTTGGTAAAATGAGTCATCGCTTAATCCAAGATGACCGCCATCTAAAAATAGCACAATTTTTTTAAAACCCATATGAACTCGATGTCACATTCTCATCTGGTGTTCATGGAGTCAGGTGAGCGAATTAGAGCCATCATGGCCCTCTTGTTTAATTATTTACACTAAAGAAATGCGTCGCCTGAAAAAAATAATATTTTCGACAGATTTTTTAAAGTATGATCATTGCACATCATAAAATAAATACAGAGATTAAATAGTAATGTCCGTTAACATTTTAAGCAAACACGGTTATCGCCCCTGATACCGGTGTGTAAATTTACGTCTGATATAAAATGTATAATAATGCCAATCAGTACGTGGGATAATGGCGCATGAATGTTTATTTTGCTAGGAAATGTCTCAGATGATGTCTCTGATGTAAAGAACATTTTGTACCTACTGAGTGGGCATGTACCTTTAAATAGGGAACAAATGATAAAAAATATAAAACACATTTAAAAATTCATTTATTTGAGCTGCAAAAAGCGAACGTGTGCTATTTGCAGCTCAACTAAGTAAATTTGAACTTTATTACAGTATTTTACTACTCAATTTGAAAATCAATGCGGATTTTGAGTATTTTGTATTCCCACTTTTGATAATCAGTGCGTATTCTGCTAAAATAACTATAATATTCCACGACGCACCTTATCTGGAGCTCGTTTCTCCAGATAAGTCATTCTTGCCCAGAGTGCAGATCATATGTTGGCCAATGCCAAGTTGTGTTGTGTATTATTGTGCAGCTGTTGATGTGAAAGTTAATGTTGCTGTGACTGGAGAAACGGGGCTTATCCCCGTTGTGTTTAATGCAGTCCCAAGTCAGCCTGTGTATCCGCAGCCTGTTTATAGCCTGTTCTTTTTGCCAGTCGGTCAATAAAACATCCATTATACCGTACTCCTGACAAATAAAGACTAGCCATGTGACAAATATAATTGGGTTGGGGACTAGACATGCGATTTTGAAGATGTGCATATCTCGTGAAATATATTTACAAAATTTATGAACGTGACGGCGTAGATTAACGGTAGGGGTTCCTCCTTATAGGAATCACAATTTGGCTGGTTTGGCCCTCAGGTACGTTTTTATCTTTGGCTATTTTGTTACCTGGGAGTTGAATTGGGTTATTACCTGTTATAAAAGTAGTAAGATTATTACTGATCCTACTGCTTTTGGGAGGGGGCCAAGTGATTCTGGTGTGGCGAGGACCTGGCATCAGGATTTTTCTGATTTCAGGGCTGAATATATACTGTAAATATTCAGTTCTGATTTTGGGATTTTCCCCCCATTTGTACATGTACTTAAACATGTACTTGTACAGGTAATATATAGGATTTAGTACTAAACCCATTGACCCGGCCTTAAATGACCTTAGCTGTTTATAGGCCGTTGAGCCCCAACAAATAAACAAACAAAATTGGTGATATTTTCTGTAAATGATGTCCAAATTATTTCAATTTTCGACATGGTTTCTAGCAAATATCACAGTTTCTGTAATCATTTTCATGAAAATTTGCACATCTTCTTGGGTACAAAATCACACATGTAGTACAGTGGAACCTCTCTAAACCGGACACCCTGGGAGGGCCCAGGGTGTCCAGTTTAGAGAGGTTCCACTGTAATTAAGCACTCGATGGCCAATTGTTGTCATTTTCCGTTAAAACAGGACAATGACATAAATGACATTGGAACCGATCTAAATTAGACACAATAGGGTCCCCAGGGTGTTCGGTTTAGAGGGGTTCCACTGTATATCATTATCAGGAGCTGAACTGGTCAAAAATGGCATAAGCCACATTTCTCCAGCCACAGATAATCCTCAGGAAATCCACTGAATCCAGATCAAATATTCCTAAACACTTTCACTAGTTTTTCAACTAATACATTAATCAGAAATGGTCTTTGTTTGACAGTGTGGATCCTGATGATATGGCTCATTACGGGCTCCTCTAGAACGACAATGTAGCAATATACATTTAGTGGATATATGGCCCATGGGTTGAAAGTGTTGGGTTAAATGATGAAACACACTTTTTTCATATTTTTCTTTTTTCTTCCCAAACCATTTGTTGTGTAAATTCAGGTTCCTGAATATCTGTTTTTGTTGATTAATTTCGACCAAACAATAAACGATGCTTTAGTAGTCCGTCCATGTAATCTAATATTGGCCATCAAGTAGCTGCCATAAACGGTACACAGGCCAGTTTTACACCGTCATTGCTCGCGAAATTTACGCCAATATTACCCGTAGTTCTAGTCCTTCATGTTCATATTCTGTTCATTTTAGCCCATGACTTTCCTACCCAATTCTAATTCAAATCATTTCATTCATTGTGTTTCTTTGATAAAATTTTGTGTGTGCTAAAGTTTTACGATGGCCATTCTACATTCAGGAGGCCGTTTCACTAAACTTTGTACGACTAAAATGTTCGTACCGGTAAGTGCAAAATTAGGATCGTCTGGCAATTTTAATTAATGGATTTACATTTATTGAACATAGGCTGCCTATGCTCAATAAATGTAAATCCAGTAATTGTTAATGTGAAATTTACAATTTTGCACTTACGAACATTTTAGTCGTATGAAGTTTAGTGAAACGGCCCCCTGATCTGTGTTTATGTTAGCTGGAATGTAGAGTTGGCTTTTTATACCCCATGCATTCATACTGTAGTTTGCTGTGGAGTACACGTGTATAGTTTTCCCCCTTCTGTCCGTCTGTGTGTCCGTCTCTGGCATTGATAGTTGTGGGTCCATATTATCTCTGGACCTATACATTTTGGTATATTTACAAATCAAATTTATATATTTGCAAAGCACATGAACCTGTGCACATTTCACTCCATTCACGTTTATCATCATCCCTATTTTATAATTCTATTGCCTTGCATCCGAAAGGTCTGATGATGATAGCGATGTGATGCCAATAGCGACCCCTGTGTGCATATAGTAGTACGAGTACCATCGACACATTGTAGATGGCCCGCACTTAGAATTACCTCCCTTTTTTATCACCATTTTTCACCGGTAACCATTTACAAAATCTTAACTTCAGAACATGTGCAGGTATGTGCAGGTGTTGTTGTTTTTTGGGTTAATCCATTTTATGCCAGATACATGTTCACCGGTATCAACGTTTAAAAAAAAAAAAGATTCCCCAATTTACTTGTATATCAATGAAAATATTTGTCTCTACGGTTCAAATGAGTGGTAACAGCATATACTTTTGGGGAGAAACAAAAAAAGATTCAGGATTTGATTTTCTGTCAAAACAAATTCAATATGCTCAGGTGGGTGGAAGGTGGGTGCAAGCGATGGGTAATTTAACGATCGGGGTTCATCCTTACCGGAATTCCGACTGGAGACCTGGTTTGGCCCTCACATACGTCTTTGGCATTTTGTATGTGACAGTTGAATCTGGTTATACCCTTTATGTGAGTATTACGATATTCGTAATCTATTTTAGGGGAAGGGACCAAGTGACTTTGATGTGGTATGGACCTGCTACCAGGTCAGGTTATTCTAATTTCAGGGCTGAATATATTTTTTCTCTATGTAAATATTCAGTTCTGATTTTGGAATTTTTCCCAATGCAGCAGGTTAAAACGGGATCGAACCTGTTTGCCCGGCCTTACATGACCTTAGCTGTTGATAGGCCGTTAAACACCAATAAACAAACAATCATTAATATGCTCTGGATGAAATAAATAACCAACGTTGTTTTATTCCATATGTCAATGAAAATGTACAACGGAGCTAATTCCAGAGTCGGGCCCAACTACTGTGTGATTATGGTATTACATATACAATGTACGTGGCTGTCACTGAACACATTGGGCTTATGGGATATGTGACCAGTACAGCTCCTGATCAAATGGCACACTCCTGTAGCTTAATAACAATCCATATTGATTGCTAGAAGCATTACGGCTGTTAGATTGATGGAATGGCGAACAGTGCAGATCCTGATCAGACTGTGTGGATGCACAGGCTGATCTGGATCGACACTGATCGCGAAACACATTAGCCCCATTTCTCCAGTGACAGACACATAAAAAAAATTATGTGTATTGTCATCATGAAATAAGACGTGTACCAAAAATTCATGTTCGCAAGACTTGTATAGTATTCAATCATCAGTCTGTTTTAATAAAGTATCTACCTGCAGTATGTTCGCCATTCTGTTGCTAACGTAGGCGTTGTACTGCTGTTGGTAACAACCTTAGAACCTTTTACCACTGTCTGCATAAGGATCTAGTGTCCTTTCTATGGCGGCCCATTTACAAAAAATATTAGAAATTGGAAAACTGGACTGAGATTTTTTGTGCAATTGCAAATTTATGTGTAGCTGCACATAGAAACAGATGATACCAGATTAGAGTATTTTGATACTAAGTTTATGTGGCGAGGCGAGGAAACACGCGTATGAACTTGTGCCACTTCTGAGCCGAACCTGATCAACATGATATCAAAATGCACTACGGTAGTCTGTTTTTTATATTAGTCTGATATTTTGTTTGATATTTAGCTTTCTGCTATGAAATGCGCAAGTCTGATGCTGTTTTCATTGACAATGACACATATTTGTGATTGTCTCCGAGACATAGTGTCAGCGTCACTGCCTGATACAGTATTGTTATCAGTTGGCGTGTATTGTGTCAATGTGTACCTGATATCTTGATGCGCACATTGACAATTGTGAGGGTTTTTTGGTGTTCAGGAGTTCAGGGCTGCTGATTGATAAAATGGACACATTGTTGTTTGCGACCAGCGGAGCCTCAGATCAGCTATAGTATCAGCTCAGTCTAATCATGGCCTATTCTGTTTGCCATTTGCTCACTGATATAATAATTAATATACATGTTCAGAAAATAACTATTGTCTTATTACCTGTATGCAAATTTGTATTATCATTACATATTTCCCACATGCAGCCCACTTAAAGTAGTTTTATCGTCTTGGACCAATTGTGGCGGCCTTTATGATTATAGAACTACCTCGGCACATGGTGTAGTAATCTCATGCACCAGCTGCTTGGATCAGCCAATCAAACTGCTGCATTTCTAGTTCAAATTTCCTGTACAATTCCAACTACATGCCCAGAGCCGTTTTATAATCACCAGGCTCGTGTTGTCATCAATATAACATGTATGTTACCTACCGTTACAAAAAGGGGCTGATGGAGTTTTTGACCAGTATAGTGCCTGATGAGCGGGCACTCCCATACAGTCTGATATGGATTTGAAGTGCTCTGACAATCCATTAGCGACCAGTGTAGACCCAGATCAGTCTGATCTGGGTCAACACTCGTTGCAAACCATAGCATGTCACATATTGCCAATATATTTTCACTTCAGGCCATAATAAAATCGCTGTTTCCCATCGCCCGATCGACCCGCTAAAATCGGCCCGACTCAAATAATTATATTTAAAAAAACACATTATTTTCGATTTGTTTTGGTGTCTACCCACGGTCAGCGTTTTTTGCCTATGACTAGCCTATAACGGAGATAAAAAACAATAATTTTCTTTCCTACCTACCCAACTTGAAAATGCAGGGGCGTGAGATGGGAAACATTCTTTTAATTGTGACCCAACCACTCCATTTCGATGGTGTAACATATCGTAGGTGGCTTGGTAATTTTGCAAGTCCAACATTTTATCTACTTGGCTTGTTGAACTTGTGTACAAATGTAAATATAGATACCTATTCCAAGTGTAGATCCTGGCATGATCACGATGAATCCAGCCATTCACAACTCCATATAGAATAACCTACTATTCCTAAATATTTTGCAATAGTTTGTATAGTAAAATCAAATAATATGTTATTTATACAAATGTATGTTGATGTCTGTAAACGAACCCGGTCACGAGAAAACAAAACTGTGTATGTATCCCCGATAGCCCAGTCGGTATATCCGGGATTAAAAATTAAAATCAAATTGTAGCAACGAATCAAATTAACTGTTTTTGTCGTATTTTACAAATTATAACATTAAAATCGCATCAAGTAGTCAGTTTGATACAATCATGTACAGTTCAAAGATTTTTATTTATTATTAAATTGTTATACAGTAAATCATGTGACTTCCAATTCAGCATTTGTTTCAAACGCACAAAGTTGCTTGCTTTCTCGTGTGACGGTTCAAATGTACTTTATTTTAATAAGCTCCTAGTCGTACTATCATTTGTGCAAGCTGCTAGGTGACGTTGATCTGGCTGTGAACGTTTGATCTTAGTGCCTGTATCATATGCCATATACCAGTGGTTTTAATCTGATGTCATTAAATGAACATGTACAAAGCATATTTGTGAGATTTGTCAGTTATTCTATTTCCATTTTTCTTGTTTGTGACAGTTGAATCTGGTTATACCCGTTATGTGAGTATTACGATTATTCGGGTGGGTGGCGGGTGGGTGGCAGGTGGGAGCATGCGATGGGTAATTTAACGATTGGGGTTCATCCTTACTGTAATTCTGACTGGAGACCTGGTTTGGCCTTCACATACATCTTTGGCATTTTTGATGTGACTGTTGAATCTGGTTATACCCCTTATATGTAGTGGGTGGCAGGTGGGAGCATGCGATGGGTAATTTAACAATCAGGGTTCATCCTTACTGGAATCCCGACTGGAGACCTGGTTTGGCCCTCACGTACGTCTTTGGCATTTTGCATGTGACAGTTGAATCTGGTTATACCCCTTATATGAGTATTACGATTATTCGTAATCCTATTTTAGGGGAAGGGGCCAAGTGACTTTGGTGTGGTATGGACCTGCCACCAGGTCAGGTGATTCTAATTTCAGAGCTGAATATATTGTTTCTCGATGTAAATATTCAGTTCTGATTTTGGCATTTTCCCCCCAATGCAGCAGGTTAAAACGGGATCGAACCCGTTTGCCCGGCCTTACATGACCTTAGCTGTTGATACCGTTAAACACCAATAAACAAACAAACTAATTTCAGGGCTGAATATATTTTTTTTGGATGTAAATAATCCGTTCTGATTTAGGGATTTTCCCCCCAGTACAGCAGGTTAAAACGGGATCGAAACCGTTTGCCCAGCCTTGCATGACCTTAGCTGTTGATAGGCCGTTAAACACCAATAAACAAACAAACAGACGATTATTTGTAATCCTATTTTAGGGGAAGGGGCCAAGTGACTGGTGTGGTATGGACCTGGCACCAGGTGAGGTTATTCTAATTTCAGGGCTGAATATAATTTTTTCGATGTAAATATTGCGTTCCGATTTTGGGATTTTCACCCCAATGCAGCAGGTTATAGAAGGGATCAAACCTGTTGGCCCAGCATTAAATGACCTTAGCGGTTGATAGGCCGTTAAACACCAATAAATCAAATCGAAATCATTTCCAAGGTAGTGCTGTCGAACAATGTTTTTATGGAGAAAACGGCAAAAATATGAAACTTCAGCAGACGACAATTTTCTTTCCCACATTTTAAGGGTTGTGCTTATGCCAGTCGTTACTTCTCTATCCCTGGGCCTGGCACTTTGACCCTGGTGAATTGCATTTAGGCAGGGTCGTGTAGAGAGTTGCATGTATCACTTTATAAGAGTAATCCTACATTTATTAATTACGTTAATATAGGACTTAGTACTAAACCCATTGACCCGGCCTTAAATAATCGTAGCTGTTAATAGGCCGTTAAACCCCAACAAACAAACAAAACTTTTAGGGGAAGGGGCCAAGTGACTGGTGTGGTATGGACCTGGCACCAAGTCGGATTATTCTAATTTCGGGGCTGAATATATTTTATTTCAACGGGTGCCAGATGGGTAATTTATCGATTGGGGTTCATCCTTACCGGAATTCCGACTGGAGACCTGGTTTGGCCCTCACATACGTCTTTGGCATTTTGTATGCGATGGTTGAATCTGGTTATACCCCTTATGTGAGTATTACGTTTATTCGTAATCGTATTTTAGGGTAAGGGGCCAAGTGACTGGTGTGGTATGGACCATTCTAATTTCAGAGCTGAATATATTTGTTCTCGATGTAAATATTCTTTTCCGAGTGTGGGGTTTTCTCCCCAATTGGTGCAGCAGGTTAAATGCAGGATCAAACCGGTTGGCCGGGCCTTATAGGACTTCAGCTGTTGATAGGCCGTTAAACACCAATAAATCAAATACATGCATCATTGTTACACATTGACCCGCAGACAGAAGGTTGGGAGCATGTGAAGCGTAATTTAACGATGTGGTTCATCCTTAACCCTTACAATGCTGAATTAATTTTGTGTCGTCTGCTGAATATTTTTTCCATTTTTCTTATCAAAAACTTGGTTTGGCAGCACTTTAGAATCATTTCCAATTGAAACGATTCTAAAATGCTGCCAAACCATGTTTTTACTGAGAGAAAAGACAAAATATGAATTAATAGCAGACGACTATTTTCGGTTCCCGTATTCTAAGGTTAATACCAGAATCCAAATATCCCTGATTTGGCTCTGGTACATTTTCTCGTATGTGGTAAGTTCATCCTTGTAATCTACCAACCTGTACCTGGTCAGATTTGGAATAAGAGATGAATCCCAAACAACAAAGACATGCACTTTGATTTATCAACTTTATTACCATTTGTGAAGTCGCTGAAGTCGTACAATATTGATAAAAAAAGAACCACTGAAGAGAATGTCCCCTTTACAACAACTGACACTTAACCCTTCCTACGCTGTTGACGGAAATTGCCGTCTGCTGTTTTTCATTTTTGCTTTAATTCTTAACAAAAAACTGGTTTTGACAGCACCTGAGAATCGTCTCCGGAGACGATTCTTATGTGCTGTCAAAACAAGTTTTGTCGATAAATATTGAAAATAAAACATTTCCAGCAGACGACAACATTTAATTCAGCGTAGTAAGGGTTAATATCCCTTAAAGAGACATTGAATTATGTTGTATGTTCTGCCCATTGAAACAATTGGGTGTAATTGTTACAAATGAATATCAATACAATCAAAGTACTGAAAGTACTGAGCTGCGAGCCCAACTGAAATGGGTGGTAAACAGTGTTTTAGTATATTCTCCTTTAAATATTTCAAATAGAGTAATTGTAGTAAATGGTGTTATGGGAAACTGAATAACACTCCAACATATTTTGTATGTGGAAAGGGGAAGGAGCTGTATAGAAACAGGAAGAATCCAGTAAGGCTTAGCATTTGTTTGTTTTTTTATGCATTACATACACATCTTCATAAATAATAACATGTAATTAACTAGAGGAATGTAATATTGTTCCACTTGTGTGATACACATATCATCAGCAAATCATTTGTTCAGTCGGTGTTTGCAGCAGAGATAAATGGATGCCTATTAAGATGCAAATTACTATAGCTAGTACAGTCCAAAATAAGTGCAGCAACAAAACGTTTTAATAAATGGCACCACTTTGCACTGATACAGTAACAAGAACAGACGGATCAACATGATTGTTAAGCGTAAGATAATCTGCCACGATGTGACAAAGGTCCCTACAGAAGATGACAACCAACCTATCCCAACCAAGAGCATCGTATATTCAATTCCGCATGAGCTCTGAAATGTTTATCAATTTTCGACATCATTTAAGGAAAAATGTACGCTATTACCACTCATTCGAAACATGCCGACGCGACGATTCAAATGAGTGAACCATCTAGATGACACGGTTCAAATGAGTGGTAACAGTATATTTTTATCAATTTTCGACATTTAAGGAAAATATGACTGATTTTCGAAATCAATATCAGCGAAATACGGCGATGCGACAAGGGTGGTAATTCCATATCTGGATTCACTCTTCAAACACCTGTGGTTATAGTGTTGTTTTATGCAAATTTGTACACAGTAGTTGTGAATGAAAAAATCCAGACGGGTGTGATTCGGGTTTACACAAAAAACCAGACGGGTGTGATTCGGGTTTACACACCATTAATGCGCGACCAAAATAGACCGTTTTATTTATGGAAAATGAACGGCTAAATCTGAGGTTCCATTGGTTTTTCTTCAATTAATTATGTACCAAAGATATACATTCTAATAAATGTGAAATGTAAAATAGCATAAAACGAGTTGTTACCAATGACCTAGATACAAGATGTATACATACGCGCCACAAGAAAAAATAGCTCCGTGATATCCGACTGTATTTTGAGAACCGGCTACATAAGCTGCGAGAGGCTCGCAGCTAAAAACAGACCATTCTATATTATTAATCAAAACTGGTCAACATTGGAGATTGGTTTGGCTGAAACATTACCAATCTACAAAGACACGCATCCGATCTATATGGAATTATTATATGTGACAATATAATACATGAAATGTTCATATATGATGATTTAATAAAATCATGACAAGTAGACCATTACTTGTAACTGGAGAAATGTGGCTTGATGGCCTGTAGAAACAAAATTGCTACCCCGCTCCATACCTCTCGTGAGTATAGATAGCATATTGGAGGCAACTTATTGTAGGTAGATGGCCTGTACAACCTGTTTATACCTAGATCTGTGTGTGTGTATCATCTGGGCCCAGTTATTCAAAGCTTCTGTTAGCTTAACAGCTGTTAAATCATTAGCATTGCTAAGGATTTAACAGTCTGTTAAGCTATTAAACAGAAGCTTTGAGCAACCGGGCCCAGGTGTGCACTGTTTGCCATTCAGTCAATGACATTCGCTTGATGCTTTTACACAATGGTATAGATCCTAGCCAGGCTGCAGAAGTGTGCTGCATGCCACAAGCCCCATGTTTCTCCAGCCACATGTGAGACACGCCATGTGATTTTGTACCTTCGGACATCTACATAATTTCATGAAATCATTTACAAAATTTACAATATTTTCCGTAAATGGTGTCAAAAGTTGACACAATTTTTAGAGTACATGCGGAATTGTTCCGCATGTACTCTGAAAATTTTGTTAACTTTTTACTTTATTACTGTATATGCTGTAAATTTTGTATACGTATTTAATGAAATTACGCAGATGTCCAAAGGTACAAAATCACATGGCGTGTCTCGTATGAGATACGCCATGCGATTTTGTACCTAAGAACAAGCGTGATTTTTCATGAAATATATTTACAGAAACTGTGATATTTTCTGTAAATGACTTTGAAAGATAACAAAATTTCACAGCAAATGTGGAATACTATTCCGTATTTGTTATGAAAATTTCATCCTCTTTCGACGTCATTTACGGAAAATATAGTAAATATTTTTCATGAGATATCGCACATGTTCTTAGGAACAAAATTGCATGGCGGCTCTCATATATACATGATGTACATAGAAAACAGTAAAAGATATAAACAAGATTTCAAATTTATATGTAATAAATGGTTACAATTTAAAACATCACTCCATACACATAAATGTTTGTTTATGAAGTAGAATTGTTAACAGTATCATATCACAGAGCATCTGAATGGAATGGGAACATATTGTATACAGTTTACTCAACCAGGCGAGATAATCATTGTGAAATAATGCATGATTGATTGGGTCATTCTGCTAAACAAGTGAAAGTGAATGAGTTTAACGTCCCAGCTGAGCAACAGCTAAGGTCATATAGAGGCGTGACCACGACTTAAAGTCTATGTCAATGTTTGAACCCACAACCTCGGGATTGGAAAGCAGGTGTTCTAACCCCTAGGTCACAACCCATCTAAACAAATAAACGCAGCACACCAGGTTTGTTTAGTAGTTGAACCCAATCATGAGAGCATTATTTCAAGATATTCATGTCACCTGTGAAATAAATGTTTTCTTACATTTCACACATTATTTTATTTATTAAAACAAAGCGAATAAAATATGCCCAAGAGTTGTGAAAATTAATTTTTGGAGGCAGGCCGTAGTGAAGGTCTCGTCATTCCTCCATATATGGCAAACACACGAGTGGTGTAAATTACTGCCGCTCTACATAATGAGTGTAACCTACGGATTGAAATGTAAGAAAATCTTATCTAAACGTGACAATATTCCACATGTTGACAAATAAATGTACAGACAAAACTATATGCACGAAGGCCTGCGTTTGCACAAGCCCAATAGAGGGAGAAGGTAGAAGCTGAATATGGGCGGCCCAGTTCCAGTGGAGGAAGCAAGCAACCTGTAGTATCAGCTGTAGGAAACTATAGACCTGGAGGTCGTTTCACTAAACTTTGTACGACTAAAATGTTCGTACATGTATGTGCAAATTTATCGTCTGGAAATTTCAATTGATGGATTTACATTTATTGAGCATATGCAGCCTATGCTCAATAAATGTAAATCCAGTAATTGTTTTATAATACAAGACATTGTTAATGTGAAATTTACAGACTATCATAATTTTGCACTTACAAACATTTTAGTCATACGATTTAGTGAAACGAGCCCCAGTCTCATAAATAGTTAACTGAACTTGAAATCATGAGTAACTTCCCTAATTCGACCGCCAGTGATGCCATGTAGCCTATTTCATCAACATTGCAAAGTATACTTTACTAGCAAAGTATACTTTGAGGGAGTAATCATTTATTTTTGCTGAAATGCATTATTTCATATAGAACTAACAAATGCATATATTTCAAGATTAAATGTATGCAGAATTATTATACTGAATTTATTACATTAAATTCAAACGCAAAAATCACAGCATAGCTACTGGAAGTGGTTCTAAGGGATGTCACATGTACAGTCAAACCGGTGAACAATGGCCGGCCAGGGGAAGTGGCCAAAGTGGCCGTTGTTGACAGGCTGTTAACAGGCTGTCGACAGGCAGTCATTGTTCCAAGGGTAAAACATTGTCCTTTCAGAACAAAGTCGCCCATGTATTTTGCATTCTATGGTAAACTATACACATGCATAGAAAACGCATGATCTTGGCTGTATACACTTCCACCTGACGATTCGCTATTGCACGATCGTGACGTGGATCTGCTTTTTATTAATTAACAAGAATTCCGCCATGGAAGCAGTGTCGCGCCTACCTAGACATTGGGCATTTGGCTATCTATTTAGAAGACTGGTCTATTGACTGAATGGTGGACATCTTGGACAGATGTACAGGCTGATATGTGGCTACACTGGTCACTAATACATGTATACCAGAAAACCCCTTTGGACAATGGACGGCCATATGTGACAAAAGGAAAGATTAATGGCATAAAGCTACACACACTACTGTGTGTCTGTTTCACAAAACCTGCCCAAATTGTATGACTATATAAACAAGAAATGCGTCTGTCGAACGCGGATGCCACCTGCAGCATATTTGAGAAACTGTGACAAAGTGGTTAACCGAAAAGTGTGACGGACGGACGGACAGACGGATGGATGGACAGACGGACGGTCCAAACACTATATGCCACCCGTTTCTTCGAAACCCGGTGGCATAACAATTCAAACACATTTTTTTTATATAATATTAAATTATAGCAAAATTTAAAAATGAACTTTCTTTTTTATTTTGTGAAAGTTGGACCAATATTTATTTTATTTTGGCAGGTTTCTTGAAACAGACAGGTCCTACAAGTACAGGGTGACCTTGATAATTCAGTTAGTGGCCTCTTGATGAAATGAAGAGAAAAGTGCAGTTTTACTATTGCGATATTCAGACGCTTGCAAGGTTCAGAAAAAGGTGTTTACAATATTATATTACAACATAAATAAGCAACTCATGACATTTTAAAATGCATTCAATTGTTTTAAAAATATGAATGCACATCTACATTATGGAAAATGTATTCATATTTTTTAAAACAATTGAATGCATTTTAAAATGTAATGAGTAATTTAGCCCCTCCTATATTGCTGTTTTCATTTCCATTGGAAATGAAAACAGCAATATTGGAGGGGCTAAATTACATGATACAATAATGTGAAATGAGTGCAAGTGTGATGAGATGACAATGTGAATAAACAGTACGGTACAATGTTGAGGCAACCCACACGTCCTATCACATACGAGACACACCATGTGATTTCGTACCGATGAACATGTGCGATTTTTCATGAAATCTATTTACAGAAACTGCGATATTTTCTGTGAATGACAGAAAGGTGACGAAATTTCCATAGAATTCCTCATTTGCTATGAAAACTTTGGCAGCTTTCGATGTCATTTTTAATGAAAATATTGTAAATTTTGTATTAAATACTTTTCACGAGATATCGCTCATGTTCTTAATACAAAAATCACATGGCGTGTCTACTGTCTGTTTCACGAAAGCTGCCCAAATTTTACGGCTATATAAACAATTCAAAAACAAGATTTCTTTTGATAATATTAAATTAAAACAAAATTTAAGAATGGGCCTTCTTTTTAATTCGTGAAATTTGGTCAAATATTGGTTTTATTACGAAAAATTGATTTCTCTATGGGAATTTAACATGGGGGAAAAAAAGAGGTAGAAGACTTGTGGGAGTAGTCAAAAAACAATTTTTTTTGGAAATTGACTCCGAAACCTAGCTAGATAGCTTGGAAATGATCTAACTAAGAAAACAAAAGTTACATTTTAAAAATCGGTCCAATATTTCTGAAATTCTAAAAAATTTCCCCATGTTAAATCCCCATAGACATCTTCACTCTCCCCATAGACATCTTCACTCCGTGAAGATGTCTATGGGGATTTAACATGGGGAAATTTTGTTTTCGCAATAAAATCAATATTTGACCAAATTTCACGAAATAAAAAGAAGGCTCATTCTTAAATTTTCCTTTAATTTAATATTATCGAAAAAAATGTTGTTTTTGAATTGTTTATATGGCCGTAAAATTTGGGCAGCTTTCGTGAAACAGACTATAGTTAGTTATCTTATATTTAAGGGTGGGAATTGGCGTGTCTCATATGAAATCAATTTATTTCTACAAACATGCAATTAATTTGGTAAATGAGGCTAGAACAATGTTGATGAAATTTGCATATTAAAAATTGCCAAAATATACACCAATAATGCATAATATACAACAAATATAAATTTCTAGTATATACAGAGTCTTGAAAATCAATTCCATTCATACCTATTGACAAAACTGCAGACAGATTAGGTTTTAACGTTTTGGTTTATAGTGAAAAAAATAATTTTCCTATGGGACTTTAACACGGGGTTCAAAAATGATTTTTTTTTTAAATTGACTCCGAAACCTAGATAGATAGCTTGTTTCCCACATTCTAAGGGTTGTCTGTTCCACATTTTGCTGCCAACAAACTTTTGGCGAATACACACATTAAATCTTAAAAATATATAAATGTAAGTACTTTTTCATCAATAACAAGTCATCCTCCCCAACAAAAAAAATCCATCAAATATTGATTTTATTGCGAGAAAACGATTTTCCTATGGGAAATTAACATGGGGGCTAAAAATATTTTTTTTTTAATATTTTTTTATTTGTGGACCAATATTCAAAATCTAACTTGTTTTCTTATTTGCATCATTTCCAAGCTATCTAGCCAGGTTTAGGAGTCAATTTCCAAATTTTATTATCCATATTTTATATCCATATTTTATTTTTTGACTCGTCCCCCACCTCTTCCACCTCTTTTTCACCCTTTTTGCTATAAAATCAATATTTGAATTTCATCAAACAAACAATTTTGGGGAGGGCAAGTTTTTTGTTATTGGTGAAAAAGTACTTACATTTAAATCTATTTTAGATTTAATTTGTTTAATAGCCAAAAGTTCATTGGCAGAAAAACGTGGAACAGATGGTAGATGGTCGCATGCCGCGCCCGTCAAGTCTTTTATAGTATACAGAACAAGAAATGCGTCTGTCGAACGCGGATGCCACCTGCAGCATATTTGAGAAACTGTGACAAATTGGTTAACCGAAAAGTGTGACGGACGGACAGACGGACGGACGGACGGTCCAAACACTATATGCCACCCGTTTCTTCGAAACTCGGTGGCATAAAAACTTTACCAAAAAATTTAACCCGAACGCACGTACGGATGTACGCCGCCAATGTGCCGACTATCTCGCGCTGTCCCCAAGCAGGTTTGACAATAAATATAGTATCACAGAATGCCACCACTAAGGAGACTTTTGCATGTAATAATATAACTTTTTAACAAACATTTCTAAGCATGTACAGAAATTTGAACTCTAAATCAAAGAGTTTCATTGGTCAATCCTACATATCTTTACTGATTGAAAGCGTGTTTCCTATACATACTTAAAGATACTTTACAACTTGACAACACTCGCGATATGAGTGCCAGAGATTCAACCTGAGTAATGCCGAATGTAGGCAGAAAATATGACGACATGTAGCGTGTGATCTACTCAATTTATTCTGTTTGTCATTAAACCCTTTGAATCTTCTAATAGAGCTTCCACTTGTTCCCTCTGCAACAGAAAAACATCTGTTAGTGTTGACCATAGTTACATGACTGATAATCAAAGACAGTAAAACAGTATACATGTTCATAAAAATTAATATTTACATGTATACATACAAAGCTTCTGTAAATTATATTATATTGGATATTGATATAAGCTCTGAATGATTGTCGTATTTGGAAATCATTTTTAGAAGATAAGATTGACTATCAAACTCGGTTCAAACTAGACAGTATGATTGTAAAACATGGATATGCCCCATGGCATACTGGAGAAACTCTTACAAACTTTTTGGGGTAAATGTACACAGACAGACAGACGTATGGACGTACGGATGGATGGACTACGGAACCTCAAGAGCAACGCAATATGCCCCTTTGCTATCGCATAGGGGACATAAATAGTGATTCATTAACCCTTAAATGTTGTCTACTGATTATTTATTATTTTCCATTTTCGCATCAAAAACATAGTTTGACAACACATTAGAATCATTTCCAATAGAAATTATTCTAAAGTGTTGTCAAACCATGTTGCTATTGAGAAAGAAGACCGAATATAAAATAACAGCAGACAACAATTTTTTATTCTACGGGTTAAGGTAAGTAAGGTAAGTAACACCAGAACCGGGATCAGTTAAGGTCTTAACCATTTCAACCCCAAGTAACAGGAATGGACTCTTCCAGGTTACGGTAACTTTCAAACTATTCAATTAATTTGAAAATGGGTTATTGTGTTAAAATTAATAATACATTCACAGTATACATCCTACGATGCTACGACTATGAGCCGGCTCATCTGGCAGAACTGTTACATCTTAACCCTTAGAATGCGGGAACCAAAAATAGTCGTCTGCTGATAATTCATATTTTGTCTTTTCTCTCAGTAAAAACATGGTTTGGCAGCATTTTAGAATCATTTCCATTGTGATTCTAAAGTGCTGCCAAACCAAGTTTTTGATGAGAAAAATGGAAAAATAAAAAATATTCAGCAGATGACACAAATTAATTCAGCATTGTTAGGGTTAATCCTAATGTGTGAATGTGATGAGGGCCAGTTTCTGAAATTGTGACACATACATGTACAGGGTATTGTACTTACATCAAGTTTGTCCAGCGTGTCCCCTTTGTCCTTTGTGTCAGGGTAGGAGGGAACCAGCGCCTGTAGACGCACCGCTTTTAACGCCGTCGGCTGGCACGCTATTAAATGGCTAATCTCTTGTGCCTAAAATATGGACCATCTTGCTTAGAAATGTAGATGTATGCAACACTTCCAAGCCAACAGGCTACAACGTTAACATGAACAAACAGTGTAGACCTGAAAACCCAGCTTGTAACAAGAGCATAAGGATCTATTGTTTGCAACTATTTTATTTAATTTTTCAAAACACCCCTTCTGGTTAATACTAGATGGCTGCTGTCCGCATGTCGCGCCCACTGAGGCTTTGAAAGTATACCGAAAAAACTTTAACCAAAAACTGTCAGAAACCTATGAAGCAAGAGAAACCTATGAAGCAAGAGCGTTAAGGGGCGCTAAAACTTTAATAACAAACCCTTAAATACATTACATGAGCCACATTTAGCCAAATTCAGGCAAGTATATCAATTCTGTTATCCATCACTCTTAAGCGTAGAACCGTATCAGCATGTGTCAGCGTTACTACATCTATACTATTTAGTTTAGAATTGGAGGCACATTTGAATCATTTCCATTGGAAATGATTCTAAATGTGTTTCCAAAACATGTTTTTGAAAGAAAAATTGAAAAAAATAAATAATTAATTCTGCATTGTAAGGGTTAATTGATAATTCTTGCCCGTCGACCAGCAGAGGCAATACCATACGTACCCTATTGGACTGGTATCGTAGCCGCATTATTCTTAACCGATTCCGGGCCTCTGCTGCCCTGTAATAACAAGTGTTGTCACGTGAAACACGGTGAGAAGGAAATGAGAATAGCTGCATGGCCTGGCAAATGAGCGAGATTAACCACTTATTGAGGATATTCATGGTTCATATTGTGGCATGACAGTGTTGCTCCTGATCAAATAACACACTCCAAGGAGACAATTCTAATGAAATGCCAAGACAAGTTTTCATTTCAAAGAGAACTATTCATTAATTGCTGTCTGTTAATGTGTAAACAGTAGTGTTATTTTATTTTACCCAATTAAAATTTTGAAATACCCAATTGCTTCAGATATGATGGTGTGACAATACTCAATTGCTAATTCCTTATCAGTAGCCTATTTCACCAACATTGCAAAGTATACTTTTCTAGCAAAGTATACTTTGAGGGAGTAATCATTTATTTTTCATGAAATGCATTATTTCATATAGAACTAACAAATGCATATATTTCATGATTAAAAATATGTAGAATTATTATACTGAATTTATTACATTATCACAGCAAATTGGCTGTGATAATGTAATAAATTCAGTATAATAAAAATTAATAAATTTATCATAAAATTGAAAATTTCTCACTCAAAGTATACTTTGCTACTAAAGTATACTTTGCAATGTTGATGAAATAGGCTACTGGAGCGCTGTGCATTTAAATCAACAACGTTGAACATTGGACCTAAATCAACAACGTTGAACATTGGACCTAAATCAACAAGGTGAACAAGGTGAACATTGCATCAAACTCCAAAAACACAACATCTAGAATTGTTTTTCTTGCAAGCAACATGTCCAGCATATCTGCTTGTGTGGATTATCATGAACATATTTCAAGTCGACTGTGATTTACGACGTATGGACCTTAATCAACAAGGTGGACGTGCAGGATAGATGCACAGATGAACAAGGGTAAAACATAATACCATACACCCATCCCCCATACCCACCCCAACACCGCAATCAACTGATGGGGGTACAAAGACGTGACAGCCAATGGACACCGAGGTGCCTGTATCAGCATGTGTACATGTATTGGCCTGGCGGTAACCTACTTGAGCTGTCCAATGAGCATCTCGTGTTTATTTTTCTCCGATACCTCTTCATGTGTCGGTGGCGCGTTGTCCCTGAAACAGCCACATAATAAAATATATCATACTTGTATATAGTACAAGCAATTGAATCATTAGCTACAATCATTTGTCTCTGATATGTGTAACGAGCGAGGTATCGTAGCGAGGTAGCAATTTTGTTTCTATTGAATCATATGCTCAAATTCTCAGGGACTGCTAAACAGGGGCGTCGGAACAGGTCCGAAAGGTCCGGCGACTGCCAGATCAATACTTTTGACATATTTGGAATTCATGCATATATAAACAAAAATTCCGCGGAATCAAATGTCTCGCCTTGTTCTGCCTTGACCTTGACCCTGGGGCCCAGAGAATAGTCCTATATTCATCTACATATCATAGTACAGGTATGTATAAAGTTTGATGAATGTAGCTGATGTGTTGAAGTAAAGACCGTAACACGAAAACTTAACATTGAATGACGACACGACGCCGACGCCGCCGCCGACGACAATGCCGCCGACGACGCCACCGACGCCGCCGACGACGACAATGCCGCCGACGACGCCACCGACGCCGCCGACGACGACGCTGTAAAAGCAAAACCTTAGTCTCGCTTTCCGCTTTCGCGGGCGAGACAAAAACGGAATGCAAATATTGTTTGCAATTTTTCTCATTTCTTATCAGAAGTGTACATTGTTACCACTCAGTTGAACCGTCTCCACACAATCTACACTGAAATTACAAATGTACAACATAACATTTTAGCCAGAAATACAGTGTCGTGACCTGGTGCCAGGCACCCTTACCCGGTGTGAATCCCAATAAGATGGACTGTTAAAATAAGAATTCCGTAAGATGGATTTATCATTAAACCTTTTCATGCCATTATGTTTGCGGAAAATCCTAGATATTTTTCTTCTATGCGCTCAGAAGTATATGTCGTGACCACCATTTGAACCGTCTCATCGAGATGGTTCAAATGAGTGGTCACAACATATACTTTCATTGAGAAATAACAAAAATAATAATAAATTTCATACCCATAAAGGTGTATGACGAACGGAATGGGTTAAGATATGTATAACCTCCCATCCTCCTATACATTCTGAGTGCACATGGATTAATATGCAAACAAAGATAGGTTATTTGTCAACCACCCATAAAATTAATTTATTTCTACTTGGAGCTGGTTCAGTTTTTCATCTGTCTTTTTCTGCAAGTTCCAACTTACTGAGCTAATTTCTTTTTCTTTTCTATCAACCGCTTATGACAGCTTTGCTGTGACTCTGCAACATCTTTGGGTGGATCTTCATACTGTCGAATACACCCACAGTTCATGAATAATTAGACAATCCAACAGGGGGCCGTTTCACTAAACTTTGAACGACTAAAATGTTTGTATAAAGTGTAAAATTGTGATAGTCTGTAAAGTGCACATTATCAATGTTTTCTTGTAAACATTTATTGGATTTACATTTATTGAGCATTTTATGCAGCCTATGCTCAATAAATGTAAATCCATAAATTCAGTCATTGCCGAGAACGAGGCCGGTCTGTATTCGGAATGTTAAGGTTACACATTACATGCATCATTGCCGTTCGGGGTTTATACACATATCCATATGTTCGTAGGTCGGCTGAAACCAAAATGGGTGGATAGACACATTTACAACGTTGCATTTGCATATTCTACCTTCATGATGTGTTGTATACAGAGGGGTGAAAAAAGGGAGTTTTAAAGAAAAATCATTAAAAAAAGTCATTTCTGTTACACAATTTTGAAATGACCGTAATTGTGAAACAGAAATGATGTTCATGTAACGGCAATGATAAATGACCAAACTAATCAGTTAGTTCATGCGTCAATTAGATCTAAACCTGTAGCCTATTTCATCAACATTGCAAAGTATACTTTACTAGCAAAGTATACTTTGAGGGAGTAATCATTTATTTTTCCTGAAATGCATTATTTCATATAGAACTAACAAATGCATATATTTCATGATTAAAAGTATGCAGAATTATTATACTGAATTTATTACATTATCACAGCCAAAATGGCTGTGATAATGTAATAAATTCAGTATAATAAAAATTAATAAATTTATCATAAAATTGAAAATTTCTCCCTCAAAGTATACTTTGCTACTAAAGTATACTTTGCAATGTTGATGAAATAGGCTACAGTGGTCCTGATTGATCAAGTGTTGATAGGTTGATGAAATAGGCTACTGGTCCTGATTGATCAAGTGTTGATAGGTTGATGAAGTAGGCTACTGGTCCCATCAGTTGTAAGTCAGTAGCGGCACATTTATTCAGACCTACAACATTTATATATCAGGATTTAATTAGTAAAAGCTCTGTAACAACAATATACAGACACAGCTTCGAGGAGTGTGGATTTCTATTGGCAGTCACATTAAAAGTAAACATTAACTTGAAGTTATATTGTACAGCATATGCAAAGTATAAATATGTTTGTTATATATGCTGTATTAGTATTTTAAATAAATGGAGTCATTACCGTCACATTTTGTCATTACCATTACGTAAATCATTTCCGTTACGCCCATATTTTTGGAGGCTGTGCTATTAATTTAATTAAATATAGCTTTAATTATAACGATGTTTGGTACATGTGGTAAAACAAGGCATTCTGTTATATGCCAAGCTATTTTGTTTTGTTTAACTTTACTGATTCATATGAAATACATGTTGTTGGGTTACCATAAATGAGAAATAAATGAGAAATTCCACGACTTGCTACTAAATTGCTCTGTTTCAAACTAATTCAATTAGCTTACCTGATTACATGTAGCTTACCTTATTCTTGACATTTTTCTTAATAGATACCCCTTCAGTTTTATGTATAATGCCGTTTAAAAGAAAAAATGTAAATGTAAAGCTATGTTTACGTCATGTAAATGAACGTAACGGAAATGACATTTCTGAGACCCCTGGTCCCCAGAAGTGCAAATAAAATATATAAAATGACCAGAACAATTGGCTATACTATTATAAATGTAACACCTGGACTGTCATCCAATGGAATAAACACAGTTTAATAGATTATTGGTCCTACCTCGAAACTAGAAAAACTGCACCAAGATGTACATAAAATATGGAATCACTGATACAGTAACACCAGTGAAGGTGAGAGAAAGAATGGAATGGTGCTTAGCTCTTTCACCCCTAAGTCTCACTCCATATGGAGTATTATCACAGGTGTGGTGGCAAATTGCTTTGATCAATCTCATGGAAAAGTGTATTACATGTAATAACACAATATAGATCTACTCTAGAAAAAAATGGAGTTTGATATGTTGATTTTGCAACCAATCCAATCATCACAAAATGATTTTCAGACTAGTCTATTTATGAAAAGGGGGTGTTTTTGCTCTAAAAAATATGAAAATTATTTGCAAAAAGCGCAGATCCTGATGAGACGGCTCGTCACGAGCCGGCTCATCTGGATCTACACTGTTTGCCAATACCACTATACAGACCTGTGGTGTTGAAAGGGTTAATGGTCCAGTGGAGTAGTCTCCGTTTTCTACTAGCTCCATTAATTGTTCATACATAATGACATAGAGGATCTTCCATGAGTGGTGATTGAATATACCGGTGTCACAGGAAATTCTCCCCCCTGGGGTCGAGCCTGCAAATATTCCCCCCCCCCCCCCACGGGAAGAATTTCCTAGGAAATTCTCCCCCGGAGGTGGGGGGGGGGAATATTTCCAGGCTCGACCCTAGGAAATTCTCCCCCCAACCCTGGAAATTCTCCCACCCCCACCCAAATATTTGTGTTTGAATGCTACAAAGCAGAATTATTTCCCACCAAACATGTGCACACATAGGCACAATGTATGTGTTTTTGGTAGTATAAGAAAGGGGAACATAAAAAATCACCTCCCTCACACCCCACCACAATCTACCATATGCATAGTGTAAGTCCCTTGATAGACACGAATATCACAAGATTGGGGGAAGATTTCTGATCAAGTGAAAATGTTTGTGTAGAACAGTTAGCATGTCACGCATATTGGCGGGGGGAGAGAGGGAGGAGATTTTCCTAGGAAATTCCCCCCCTTTGTAGACAAGAATAACCCCCCCCCCTCCCTCATGATGACATAATGTATGTTGGTGTAGAACAGATAGCATTTGGCATGTATTGAGGGAGGGGGGGGGGTGAGATTTTCCTAGGAAATATCCCCCCCACAACCATCTACCATATGCATAGCGGATGTGAATGTCTCTTTGTAGACAAGAATAACCCACGATTGGGGAGTATTTCTGATGAAATAATGTATGTTGGTGTAGAACAGATAGCATGTGGCATGTATTGGTGGGGGTGGGGGGGAGATTTTCCTAGGAAATATCCCCCCCAACCATCTACCATATGCATAGCGGATGTGAAAGAGTCCCATGTTATAACAGAGCTCCAGATAAGCTGCGTATTTGCTTAAATACCCAATTAAAATTGCCAAAAACCCAATTGAAATCAGAAGTTACAGAGCGAGTATCAAAAAGCAATAAAAAATTGTGGTACCTTTATCATGCTGCAGAAAACAATAAACTGACCACAAATATAGCATGTTTTTCTTATTTTTCCAAACACATCTTGGTACATTGTATTTCATTAGAATTGTCTCCAAGGAGACAATTCTAATGAAATCCCAAGGCATGTTTTCATTTAGAAGCAAACTATTCAATAATTGCTGTCTGCTGATGTGTAAACAGCAGTGTAATTTTATTTTACCCAATTAAAATTTTGAAGTACCCAATTGTTTCAGAAATGATGGAGTGGCAATACTCAATTACTAATTCCTTATCTGGAGCCCTGTTATAATATAGGGAGGCATAGTTTTTTCGTCCATCCGTTAGACATGACATTGTTCGGGCAAAATAAACAGTCATTCACCATTTCACGATGATATAATTGGCATGATTATACTTCATAAATCAAACATGAATTTCCACACTGATATCAGGGGCGATAACCGTGTTTCTTTAAAATGTTAACGGAAATTAATATTTATTCTCTGCATTTATTTTTTGATGTGCAATGATCATAAATTATAATCTGGCGATAAAAATATTTTTGTTCAGGTGATGCATTTAATTACCATAAATAATTAAAAAATATCATGCCTCATTTGCATATGAAAATAGCCTGATACCACCGCGCGTCACTATCAGTAACATAACTATTACTAAATGATTATATCTGTATAGCGGGCACTTGTAATTTCTTGTGAACTGGTGGAATAGTGACACAATTATAAACTTATTTAATTCCTATAAAGAACATTTTGTGCCTACTAAGTGGGCATGCATGTACATTTAATAAATATTTTATTCAATCACCAAACAATGCAGCTATATGGATCACATTATCAGGTTTTCTGTAGTGGTAACATTTACAAATTCGTTACACTACTGTCTGTTCCACGTTTTGCTGCCGACAAACTTTTTGGCCATTAAACACATTAAATCCCAAAATTTAATATTGAAAGTACTTTTTCATCAATAACAAGTCAACCTCCCCCCAAAAAAATTATTTGACGAAATTCCATTAAATATTGATTTTATTGCGAAAAAACTATTTTCCTATGGTAATTTAACATGGGAGCTAAAAATATATTTTTACTGGTACCGGTATATAATTTTGGAATATGTGGATCGATTTTCAAAATCTAACTTTTGTTTTCTTATTTACATCATTTCCAAGCTACTTAGCCAGATTTCGGAGACAATTTCCAACATGTTTCTTCTTTTTTCGCAATAAATTCAATATTTGATGGAATTTCATCAAATAAAAAAACTTGGGGAGGGTGAATTTTTTAATATTTATAAAAAAGTACTTACATTTAAATATTTTTTAGATTTGTTTAATAGCCAAAACTGCATCCGTTTTAAAAAATTCATACACTATCGAAGCACATTTTATACGAAAAAAATAAATATTTAAAATCGTCATGCCTAGATATTCATTATAAGCACATGCAAATGTTGAGATATTTTCTTTTCTATTTTCTCAATGAAATTACCGGTATACGTTCAAATGGTGGTCATAACTTTTTTTAAATACTTTTTCTCTGCCATGCAGTAGCCACTAACGGAGAAAATGCGAGAGCCACATGCATACATACATACATGTACTTACAGCTAAATATCGGCTACGCTTTTGTGGAGCCAATTTCTTTAGGTCTCTTTCTTCAATTTTCTTTCTGTTTCTGGCTTTAAACTTTTCATTATCATCAGCTTCTTCTCCCTACAAACAGTTATATGTGATGTGATAAGAGAAATGGGGCGTATGACATTTGTGGATATTCAAACTTTTAATCTTCTAGCACACTTCTGAGGCCTGATAAGGATCAAAACTATACTGTACGAAAAAAAGTATCGAATCCAGTGACACGCACTGATTTGGTTGGCTAATGGGAAATGACGTCAGTCTCCAGTAACCAAACCACTGCGTGCACGTGATTGAAATATTTTCAAAGATGGCGGCTAACATTAATTTTTAATCAGGAAGTGAACGTGTTTGATTTTAAAAAGCGAATTTAGGTTAGTGAGACGTGTTTTCAGTGCACTTTGCACTTGAAATCTTTGAAATTTATGTTAATGTATTAGCAACTGTAAAATCTATGCAGAAAACCCACCCCAAGCAGCAGTTTCGACACGCTGTAATGCGTTGTATAGGCGAGTTCGACAAGACTACATCGTGCGGCTGCTCTGACAATGGTGACGAATGGGAGTTTTATACCTTTCTAAGTACTATTATTATTACACCCGGGCATATTTGAATTGTTTTGTACATTGTTTAGAAAGGTGTTTCATGTATATATACAAACAAGAAATGCATCTGTCGAACGCGGATGCCACCTGCAGCATATTTGAGAAACTGTGACAAAGTGGTTAACCGAAAAGTGTGACGGACAGACGGACGGACGGCCCACCAATAATGAAGAAGGGGCCATTTCCATTGTTCTAGATCAAAGAGATGGCCCCTTGTAAACAATAGAACAAGGAGCCATACGGAATAAATCAAAGGATTCTTTTGTGTTAGGCTTCGCCCCATGGCCCCTTGTACACCCTTGGTTGCTCGGACAGACGGATGGACAGACGGACGGTCCAAACACTATATGCCACCCGTTTCTTCGAAACCCGGTGGCATAAAAATAATTGACCATCCAAGACATGCTAGAATCACCTGTGAATGGTCAGCTTAATTGCACAGACCAGATAAGCCAGTGTTCTGAAACCCAGAAACTTTATGATGCGCAAAGTGATTTTTGATTCGACACCTGGTCATGGATTATCTCCCACTTTTTGTCTCAGAATTTCCCAATTTTACCTTGTAAGAAGTAAAACATTTTAACAGTAATAGCTAGGGACTTGAAACTTGGTGTGTGCTTCCCTTATGGTGTGTAGATGCGCAAAGCAAAGTGAATTTCGATTCGAACCCGGTCATGGATTATCTCCCCTTTTTCGACTTAGAATTTCCCAATTTTTACCTTGTAAGAAGTAAAACTTTTAACCGTAATAGCTAGGGACTTGAAACTTGGTGTGTGCCTTCCTTATCATGGTGTGTAGATGCACAAAGTGAATTTCGATTTTTGAGGTGACCCCGGTCGTGGATTATCTCCCCCTTTTCGACTTGCAATTTCCCAAGTTTGTCTTGTAAGAAGTAAAACTTCTTAACTGTAATAGCTAGGGACTTGAAACTTGGTGTGTGCCTTCCTTATGGTCATGGATTATCTCCGCCTTTTCGACTTAGAATTTCACAATTTTGCCTTGTAAGAAGTAAAATGTTTTTTACCATAATAGCTAGGGACTTGGTGTGTGCCTTCCTTAAGGTGTGTAGATGTGCAACGTTAATTTTAATTTTTGATTCGACCCCTGGTCATGGATTATCTATTCCTTTTTTACTTTCCCAATTTTGCCTGGTAAGAAGTAAAACTTTTTAACTGTATAGCTTAAAACTTGGTGTGTGCCTTCCTTATGGTGTGTAGATGTGCAAAATGAATTTCGATTTTTTATTCGGCCCCCGGTCATGGATTATCTCCCCATTTTCGACTTACCATTTGGGAAAAGTGGATATATTGCGATGGCGCTCCATCGACTGTGCTCTAGTTTTATCTGTATCCTTATAGCTGAGACCCGGCCATTATAAAATATGGTCACAAAAGAGCCCATCCGGTTCTTGCAATTTTGTGAATAAAACACAAATGCAAGGATAATCAAGGTCAAAGTAGGTATATTTACATGTTTATCATTGGTCTATGCAAGTTTTTTTAATAGAACTGCGAATTAAGTATAAAGGTCACATTACAAACTATCATTTATTTTCTTCAAAATGCTCTAAAAACAACAAACGTGACCTTAATAACCGATTTCCAGTTCGTTTGTATTTTTCGTGATATTTCTCATATCGCACCGTATCTGACACCTATACAGAGACAGGCAATGAATTGGTCATCGCTTATCTCGCCTGTTACTGCGACCTGCTGGCACCGTGTGACGCTGTAAAAATAACCGCTATGACGTAGCAGTAGTACAGCTTACCTGATTGGTGGATAAAGGTTTCTTATATAATATCGTTTGATTTACGGATATCATTTATTTGTTGCATAATTTCTTCGTTTTTGTCGTTTAATATATATGTTAATCATTAGTTTTTCCTTCGCCTAGTTATACTGGGATTATTTATACGTTGGTTGCAATCGTCGGTGATGACTATTTGTGCGGGAGTCTGTTATAATTCATGGTTAAACAGACAGCCGAGTCAGAATCAGAAAAGAATGTGGAATTTGAGCTGAAATAATCAGTGACACGCGTGTGTAGCTACGTACCAAATGGATGTCACCGGAGGTCATTAATAGTTCGGCATAGCAAACAATTTATCCGATGATTTGACCGCAGGCAAATAGGGAAGTGAAATTTGGGACAGGTGTATTCTGAATTCAACGAAGCCACACCTATTCTAAGCTGATTGGTTGAATCCATTTTGTTTATCTGTCCTAGTCAGTGACAGACGTGTGAAGCTACGTTCAAACGGTTGCCCTCCGTATGTCAACAATAATGTGACAGGTATATATTGAATCTGCGAGGCCACACCTATGCCAAGCTGATTGGTTGAGTCCAGTTTGACAGACATGGAATAACAGATACACTGCGCACATCAGGATGTGTTTGTTTTTACCATAGATGATTGTTATACTGCGGGACTAAAATTGTGTAACTTGAATGTCCCCTCGCTTATTTTTCCGTAAATATTATTTTCGAATACTGAAATATAACAAAATCACACATTTTGTTCTTTGACAGATAAAAAGAATTAAAATTATTTTTTCAATTTTCACATGGACAGTCAAAATTCTTTACTATTTCTAATCTATTTTCCTACTGACTTGTTTCAAATAAATAGAAAATGTTTGGACTTTGAACTAAAGTTGTTTTCTAGAAGAAAATTGTTGTTTTGCCAAATTGGGGTGACATTAAGTAAACAGAGTTTGGTCCTATATGTGGTTGTGACTGGATAAATGAGGTTTGTGTGATTTTTGACCAGTGTAGGTCCTACGGTAATCAAATATAACACTCATGTAGTCTAAATACGATCTAGATTGATTGTTAGTTTGTTTGTTGGGGTTTAACGGCCTATCAACAGCTAAGGTCATTTAAGGCCGGGTCAATGGGTTTAGTACTAAATCCCATATATTACCTGTACAAGTACATGTTCAAGTACATGTACAAATGGGGGGAAAATCCCAAAATCAGAACTGAATATTTACAATAACAAAACTATATATTCAGCCCTGAAATCAGAATAATCCTGATCTGATGACAGGTCCTCGCCACACCAGAATGATCACTTGGCCCCTCCCAAAAGCTGTAGGATCAGTAATAATCTTACTACTTTTATAATGGGCAATAACCCAATTCAACTCGCAGGTAACTAAAGAGCCAAAGATAACAAGAGTTGTCAGAAGACAACGAAGCTCACCTGTTGGCAGCCTTCATTCAAACTTGTCACAGTTGTATAAAAAACATGAATATTATATAACTTGACCTTGGGATAAGGGGTGTGCGGTGGACCTTGACATTGAGGTCAGTGTGGAAGGTGGATCGTGGATTTGATATAGCATGATATAGCATATTAAGATGAATGCATGTATGAAATATCAATGCGCTCCCTGAAATAAGGAAAACAAAATTTAACCCAGCGTTAAGTTTATGAACACACTAAGTTGGTGATTTTCTACAGCATGATAGCTATTCACATGAGGAATGCATGTATAAATGTGCTAAGTTTGTGACCTTGGCCTTGGCAAAAGGGGTGGGGGGGGGTGGGGTCTGGTATTTGCTGTAGCACAATATAGTATTATCAGATGAATGCATGTATGAAATATGAAGGTGTTCCCTGTAAAGAAACAGAAGTTATAAAAAGACATTTACTCCAACGTTAAGTTTATGATGTTGATCTTGGGAAAGGGGAAAGGGGTGGGGTGGGTCATGGATTTGCTGTAGCACAATAGAGGATCATCGGATGAATGCATGTATGAAATATCAAAGCGTTCAAAGTGTAAAGAAACAGACGTTACACAACATTTACCCCAATGTAAAGTTTATGAACATGCTAAGATTGTGACCTTGACCTTGGGGTAAGGGTTGGGTGGTGGGTTGTGGATTTGCTACAGCATGATAGAGGGTCATCTGAGGAATGTATGTATGAAATATCAAGGCGTTCCATCAAAGGAAACAGTTGTTATCAGACATTTACCCCAAAGTTAAGTTTATGAATGTGTCAAGTTTGTGACCTTGACCTTGGGGTAAGGGGTGGGTGGTGGGTCATGGAATTGCTATAGCACGATAGAGTATCATCAGATGAATGCGTGTATGAAATATCAAGGCGTTCCATGAAAGGAAACAGATGTTATAAGACATTTACCCAACGTTAAGTTTATGAATGTGCTAAGTTTGTGACCGTGACCTTGGGGAAAGGGGTGGGGTGGGGGTTGGTCATGGATTTGCTATAGCATGATAGAGTATCATCAGATGAATGCATGTATGAAATATCAAGGTGTTCAAAGTGTAAAGAAACAGAAGTTACACAACATTTACCCCAACGTTAAGTTTATGAACATTGCTAGTTTGTGACCTTGACTTTTGGGTAAGGGTTGGGTGGGTGGGTTGTGGATTTGCTACAGCATGATAAAGGGTCATCTGAGGAATGTATGAAATAGCAAGGCGTTCCATGAAAGGAAACAGACATTTACCCCAACGTTAAGTTTATGAATGTACTAAGTTTGTGACCTTGACCTTGGGGTAAGGGATGGGCGGTGGGTCATGGATTTGCTATAGCATGATAGAGTATCATCAGATGAATGCATATTTGAAATATCAAGGCATTCCATGAAAGGAAACAGATGGTATAATACATTTACCCCAACATTAAGTTTATGAATGTGCTAAGATTGTGACCTTGACCTTGGAGAAAGGGGTGGGCGGTGAGTCATGAATTTGCTATAGCACGATACAGTATCAGCAGATGAATGCATGTATGAAATATCAAGGCATTCCCTGTAAATAAACAGAAGTTACACAACATTTACACCAACATTAAGTTTATGAACATGCTAAGAGGTGACCTTGACCTTGGGGTAACGATTGGGTGGGCGGTGGGTCATGGATTTGCTATAGCATGATAGATTATCATCAGATGAATGCATGTATGAAATATCAAGGCGTTCCATGAAAGGAAACAGATGTTATAAAACATTTACCCCAACGTTAAGTTTATGAATGTGCTAAGTTTGTGACCTTGACCTTGGGGTAAGGGCTGGTGGTGGGTCATGGATTTGCTACAGCATGATACAGGGTCATCTGAGGAATGCATGTATGAAATAACAAGGTGTTTCATGAAAGGAAACAAAAGTTATAAGACATTTACCAAACGTTAAGTTTATGAATGTGCCAAGTTTGTGACCTTGACCTTGGGGTAAGGGCTGGGTGGTGGGTCATGGATTTACTACAGCATGATACAGGGTCATCTGAAGAATGCATGTATGAAATAACAAGGTGTTCCATGAAAGGAAACATAAGTTATAAGACATTTACCAAACGTTAAGTTTATGAATGTGCCAAGTTTGTGACCTTGACCTTGGGGTAAGGGCTGGGTGGTGGGTCATGGATTTGCTATAGCATGATAGAGGGTCATCTGAGGAATGCATGTATGAAATAACAAGGTGTTCCATGAAAAGAAACAGAAGTTATAAGATATTTACCCAACGTTAAGTTTATTAATGTGACAAGTTTCTGACCTTGACCTTGGGGTAAGGGCTGGGTGGTGGGTCATGGATTTGCTACAGCATGATAGAGGGTCATCTGAGGAATGCATGTATGAAATAACAAGGTTTTCCGTGAAAGGAAACAGAAGTTATAAGACATTTACCCAACGTTAAGTTTGTGGACGACGCTGACGCCGACGCCGACGGGGGTATGACATAAGCTCTTCTGCACTTTGTGCAGGCGAGCTAAAAACGTACCTGAGGGTCAAACCAGGCAAATCGTGATTCCAACAAGGAGGAACACATACCGTTAATTTACGCCGTCTCATTCGCCCGACCACCACCCACTTGATTGTTAGTGTGTTTCATTGAAGGAAAGCCGAAAAGTGCAGATCATGTTCAGACTGTGTGGATGATTCCCACATGACATAGACACATTTCATAATTTGTCTGAAACAGTGTGATATTTTTAACAAAATATGGTGACCTTAAACAATTGTAGCATAAAAGCAAGGATATATAATTCAACCGGTTAGTATGTTCCACCTTCTCTAGTGTTATCTTGATTTATTTCCTCTGACAACTAGCATAGCAAAACTTTCCAAAGGATCAATTGTAATTGCTTTACTTACAAGTAAATTACATAAATAAATGGGAACGTCAGAACTAAAAAACGAACCACATTGTATCATAATATTTATTCTGTAGATGACAATGCCACACAATGCCACACATAGGCATACAATTACATAACATACAAAACAACTGAGAAATACACAAAACATGGATACTGCAGTGTTCAAGCCTGTGTCGCTACAAACTGGAAATTGAATTCATGCGTTACATATTAACCACAATGATTTTCAATTACGCGGCAATACGTGCGTGCAATCTATACACAACAAGAAATGCGTCTGTCGAACACGGATGCCACCTGCAGCATATTTGAGAAACTGTGACAAAGTGGTTAACCGAAATTTGAGAAACTGTGACAAAGTGGTTAACCGAAAAGTGTGACGGACGGACGGACGCACGCACGAACTTACATTTCGGACCTTAGGGGGTAGTTGCTATATAAAAGATCAAAGGAAATACCCCGTAAGACACAATAGGCTTACGGGGTACGGATTAAGTTCCATTGTGTTCTAACCCTAACCCATTATCTTAGGCCACGCCCCCTACCCCATAAGTACCCTAATGTGTGCCCGGACAGACGGACGGACAGACGGACAGTCCAAACACTATATGCCACCCGTTTCTTCGAAACCCGGTGGCATAAAAACAACAATTGTGGAAATGTAGCTTTCTGAGTGTAACGTGTCGGAATAAATAGACAGCAATGAGTTAATAAGTTGATTAAACTAGTTAAAAGTAGGCAAGTATTACGAATAAATATGTCAGCTAAATGGTTGAGAAATGTATGTAGTCCCGATTCTCATGGATCCGTGCCCCTAAGCACATAAATTCATATTGTGTATTATATTCTGATTAATTCCTGAAAATGTAAACATCAACATAAGGTTCAAATACTTTACTATGAGTGCACATAAGGAATTCACCAAAATTGTTTATGCAAGTCTTACAGTCCCTAGAAATAATCCACCCACGTCGCCTAATTGATCTTGAAACTTCTCATCAGGTTCGTGCCCTACAACTTTTTGCACATTTGAGTGACATTCCTTGATCACTTATACAATAATAAAGAAGTGTTGCTGCCTAGATGAATCAAATTTAAATATGGCGAAGTCCAGATTCCTGAAGTATTTCTAAGGGGAAAAAGTGTCGCCCGATGTGGGGTTTGAACCCACGACCCCCGTAACACTAGCACGGCGCTCTTACCAACTGAGTTAACCGGGCGATCATGTCTCAACACCACACCGAACACTACATTCACCTAGAAATCAACATATATCACATTTTATGCATCATTTTCGAACAGACCCTCTTAAGATTAAGGAAATATGTAGAAAAATCACAAAATAGGTGGTAAATTACAATTTATGTAACTGTAACTTAGAAAACTGTGGGAAAGAACTTAAAATACCTTTTTAAAATAATTTTCAATTAACACTATTGTTAAAATATGCTTATTCTCATATATGAGAAGGCACAAATCCATGAGAATTGGGGCATGCACACATCGTTAGTTCACTATGTAAAATATTGTAATTTGTTACGTCGGAGTAGTGGACATTTTGTTTTCAGTTGGGAAATAATGGACGGATATATTATATGACACTTAGTGAGGTAACATCGTACGTAGCGGTTAGCGTCGTATTTATTTGACTAATTCTTTGGTATCCTCTTTGGATGTATCTTCGGGGCCCTAGTACATGCCTTTTACAGTGAGCGGCGTATAGATTGACATCAGCAAACATTATGAATACAAATGAAACCTGTAACACCATGCAAATAATGTGCAACAACAAAAAAATATTAAAAACAAAAGTCGGTGTAAGAAACGTACCTTCTAGATGTCGGCCATTGTGATCTAAATCAGCTAGGAGCTTTCTCCTATCTTCGTGTTTTAAAGTTATATATCCCGCCTGTATCGGTGCACCCACTTCAGAGTGTAGTTTGTAGTGTTGTATGAATGAAAATTGTATCTGGTTTCCAAATCACAGTATTTCTTCAAAAACACAGTTCATTTAACATAATTTTGGTTAAATTTTATCAAGGGATCTTCTTTTTTTTTTTACACCATTTTTATAGGTTTTTATATAGTCAGATTTGGAAGGAATCTCTAATGATAGATAACATAATTGTTTCTGTGAAAATCGACCGTGAAAATAGAAACTAAACATAATTGTCGACTCAAGCATCTAAGTCACTCTGATCAAAATGTCACATGACCAGTTGTCAAAGACGCTGAAAGTAAAATTGGAGCTAGATTTTTCCAAATAAAACGAAAAATAACATGGTAAATTACTTGCAAATTGTGTCAATCGATTTAACAAAAATATTTTACCATAAAAAATAGTTTTTAACACCAATTTAACACCAAAATTGGATTCAAATACCCGTTTTTTTCTCATGTTCTTCCTCGAGTAGTGACAGCGTACTGTTTACTTCCGGATTGAATGAAAGGTGACGTCATAAAAGTCGTGAGCTGCCATTGCGCGTGAATAAAAGAAAAGTTAGTGCAAGCTCCGAAGCTTCGCATTATAGACTATAGTAATTTAAGGCAGAATATACAGTTCCGAGTTGAGAGGCACTTTTTTCTGTTTCTCTTGAACTGAATATATGCTCAAATCTGTGATTGACTTTATGACTGAATGTGTACATTTTGTAGGAAACGAGCCGACTTGAACTGGGACGAGTTGTTTTGGGGCGACTTGTCATAGGCGCGAGTTGAGCATAATTCATTTGTAGCACACCAGTACGGAAATGGTTTTCAACATGATAGTTACCATTTGACTTCAGATATACTTACAGCCATGCTCTATCGTACACTACCGTCAATAGGAGACTTCAGAATTGTGTTTGTTTCAATGGATTATCAAACTAGGAAGTGGTTAAAAGTCGCCATTTGTAATCAAAGTCGTCAAGGGTGTGACTGTATTAAATTTCTTTTATATCGAGTTCATTTCGCTATGTAATTGTCGGAGGTCCAGTCTAGTCACGAAGAGCACGCGCGAATTCCCGAGATTTTGTTGATCAACTTGATTGTTTTTGGTAATGTTTCCACGAGTTCGTGAATTTTCGCCCGACATGTCGTT
Source organism: Conchocele bisecta (assembly GCA_029237695.1). Classification (NCBI taxonomy): domain Eukaryota; kingdom Metazoa; phylum Mollusca; class Bivalvia; order Lucinida; family Thyasiridae; genus Conchocele; species Conchocele bisecta. The sequence goes on from CM055266.1 coordinate 147,065,392, forward strand.
GACTGTGAAAATTATAACCTCCCACCGACTGACTGACGGAGTGTAACGATAGCATTTTTTTTAGAAGTCCAACGCTATATGTATGTACGAGGGTCATCCAATATATAGTGAAAACGGCTTAGCATTGTTAGCATAGAATCAACAAGCATAGCCATGTATACATACTCATATGATTTACGGAGGTTTCGCGACCTGCGCGTTCGCACTTCATACACTTTCGCACCTCATACGTTTTCGCGGCTAGAGGTTTCGCTACCCCAAGTTATTTAATTACCCCAATTAACAAGTTGTCTGGTTTGTCATATAATGCAACCTTCTCTGTGTTTAATAATTGATTTTCATATACCAAGGAATGCTTCGATACTGGTTTCTAGGCAACCGTACGGACACATCAACCTCCCATGGTCACGGCATTATTAAGCTTCTATAAGTCGTGTTACCCAAGGTGAGACACCGATTTATTGATATTGTTAAAACAAACGTAAATCCAAATAATGAATAGGTATAGCATTCTTAACTTAAGATGTATGCTGTAGTAGACGATGTACTACTTCGGTTCCGCTTAATGAGGCGGTAGAATAATTTGCTGATAGGTTTTCTCATTAGCTCACTATATATATTTGTCCTCTCTATGCACTTTTCTTGTCTGATCTGCGATCAGAGATCCTTCTTTGACTGCCTAACCTTGTCGAATGTAAGCCCTGCCTGCGGACGTCCCATATAAACCCAGTTGTTGTACTCGACTTTGCATTGGTTTTGCAGATGACGTACTGTTGGAGAGGCTTTCCACTTAGATCTCTTCAGCTTTGTCTCAATCAGGCAATCGACCAAGCATAATACCTTGCAGATGCTGATAGGCTAATGAGATTGACATCCAAAGTAGTGTAATTAGAGATCAAATATTTGTCTGGACATAATATAGTCAATTTGGTGATCTAGATGCCCCGTTATGGTGTATGAATGTCGGTTTGTCTGAGTCCAAATATCTCCGGAGATCATACTCGGCAAGAACGTTTTGGAATAATACAACATGATTGTCGTATTGTCGTGTTGGTAAACGCGTACATTTCAGATCAACGCACAATATTATCTCATGGTCACTTTGGTATTTGCCAATAATGTTATGCAGTATGTCCAGTCATTCCAAATATTGCTCATTAGAGTTAACACTGGGATTATTTGTTGGCATATAAAGGTCCAGTATATATACAGATTTTCCTCCCCGCGTTTACAGACACACCTATAATACGGTTATTTCCATCAGGTAGCTTTTCACATGAGCTGTCCATGCTTTGGGCCACAACTCCCGCCTGTCGTTTTGGGTAGTTTTGATCCTGTTAGAGTATTCGCAGTATCATGCCATCTCACTAGGTTATCGCATTCCGGTAATCCTCCAGGTCTTCAGATTGGAATTTCCATAGGAAATATTCTTGCAGACAAATAATTGATGTTTTTTTATTGAAGTGCTTGTAAATATGATGCATTGGTTTTACAGCCTTCGACATTGAATGAGGTTACTTTGATTGTCTCACTGTCGCTATTTCTGTTATGAGGGGAGGTTCGGGAGGCAATATTCTGAGGCTCGGTATGCATAAAAAAATGTGTGTTGCCCTCGTTTGAGATGATCTGGAGATAATGGGTCTCTACACTAGTATGTGTATTGCTAATCTGTACGGCAGGTAAGTGGTCTGTATATGTCTGCGTATCAGCACTCGCTATGATTGGCGTGGAACTGGACGCATTATCATGTTTTTGCTGAACGGCAGGAGACTGTACAGTAGCCGCATTAACGTGTTTTTGCTCTACGGAAGGTGGCCGTGCAGTACGACATGATAACTTATCAGATAAACTTTCAGGATTCCATGTCTTTGAGTTTATAATAATATGGTTGTGTGAAGAGGATCCTATGGAACCAGGTGCATGCTGCTTGCTTAGTGTCATACGACTCTGTGCTGTGTTCATTCTGTCAGTGGTGTCTGTAAATCTCTGAGGAGTAGTGGTCATTTCATCGGCCATATTTTGGCTTGGACGAGGCTTATGGTTCGTTGAGGTAGTAGGGTGGTTGCCTGGGACCAGGTATACGGAGCTCAGGCAATTGTATATTCATCCCAAGGGTTTGAGGATGTTGGATCACATGTTGCCTAACTGGCTGTTGACCGCATGTAGAATGGATGTGCAGTATACACAGGGTGCGCTGAGGCGCCCTGCCACACATGTGGTATTCTGTATGGGACAGGTTGGTAGTTACATATTGTAGAATGATGCACTTTGCTGAACATTCGGATACAATGTGGCACCAACTGGGGGCCGTTTCACTAAACTTCGTACGACTAAAATGTTTGTAAGTGCAAACTTATGATGTAAATTTCACATTAACAATGTTTTTTTTGTAAACAATTATTGGATATACATTTATTTACCATACAGCCTATGCACAATACATTTAAATCCATCAATTGAAATTTCCAGACGATCCTAAATTTGCACTTACGAACATTTTAGTCGTACGAAGTTTAGTGAAACGGGCCTCTGGTACTTGGTAGTACTGTGGCATATAGCTATATGTAGGCGTCTGTAGATATGTGTGTGTGTGTGTGGGAGGGGGGTGGGGGGTTATCCCAATAGAGGCCGTGGATATGTCTCTCACTATTCAGCTGGAGCATAAGCTGGGTCTGGTGTGCATGGGAGTATTTAAACACATGTTCTGGGTGAACTGGTGCTCTAATAGTTGTACTCGGCTGGCAAGGAGCTTAAATTATGCTCCAGCTCTCTTACGTAATCTCAAGCATGACTGGGGTGGGGGCGACTATTTCCTTGGGGTTGTTGGTTTTGCGGCGTTAAGGTTTCCATCTTTTGAGATTTTTGTAACAGGTCTATAGTAGATTCCATTTGCATGACCTTATTTTCAAGCTCAATAATGTACGTTCTTTGTCGGACCGAGTTATTGGTCTCATCAGACTTAAAGGTACATGCCCACCCATTAGGCACAAACTGTTCTTTATATCAGAGACATCATCTGAAATATTTTCTGGCAAAATAGACAGGCATTCACCATTACCCAACGTATTGATTGGCATCATTATACATTTTATATCAGACGCAACTTTCCACATTGATATCAGGAGCGATAACCGTGCTTCCATAAAATGTTAACGGACATTACTATTTATACTCTGTATTTATTTTTTGATGTGCAATTATCATATTTTATAATTTGTCGAAAATATTATTTGTTCATGTGACGCATTTAATTAGTATAAATAATTAAAAAATAATATACCTCATTTGCATACGAAAATAGCCTGATACCAACGCGCGTCACTATCAGTAAAATAAATATTACTAAATGATTATACCTGTATAGCGGGCACTCGTAATTGTTAGAACTGGTGGAATAATGATACACTTATTTAATTCCTATAAAGAACAGTTTGTGCCTACTGAGTGGGCATGCACCTTTAACTTCCACCCGACCCGTTGTGGTTTTCTTCGGTTTAGATGTGGCATGATTTGGTGTAGTCACAACGGTTGCAGAGTCAGTGCCTTTCGAGGGTGGATTAGCTTTGATCGACTTGAGTGTTGTTATACCAAGCAGACTTGGTGCTAGTGGTATAGTATGCCCGGTAACACTCTCTCTGTCTTGTATCGGTATGTGTGTTGAAGCCTGGGGTATCGCATACCTAGTTGTGTTCAGAGGTATTTTGAGATGTACTCTACATTACCTCTTGTTGGAGAATATGAGGTTGACTATCACATGTGATTGGAGTTGGTGGTGATAGTGAGTATCTCCCATAGCCGGGTTTTTGTTATTGGAAAGTCTAGATGTACGATTGTAATTAGATGGGTATCTTAGCGATGTTGTGCATCATGTTTGCAGTATCATTAACTTGTGGATGCTCAGTTGGGAAATTGGATGTGTTACTACACATACATTGGGTGGCAGGTGGGAGCATGCGGTGGCCGGGTAATTTAACAATCGGGATTCGTCCTTACCGGTATCCCGAAAGGAGACCTGGTTCGGCCTTCAGGTATGTCTTTGGCATTCTTGTATGTGAGGGGGTAGACATAGCACTATAGCAAAGTAAATAATAAATTATAAAAGTCAGATAATGAAAACTAGAAGTTAAACATGATATAGAGACATGGCATGTTAGTCTAGTGAGGGGGAGGGGCCAATTAAGTGACTTTGGTGTGGTATGGACCTGGCACCAGGTCATGTTATTCTAATTTCAAGGCTGAATATATATTTATTTCGATGTAAATATTCTGTTTTGATATTTGGGATACATGCGGAACCCATTGGCCTAAATGACCTTAGCAATTGATAGGCCGTTGAACAAAAAAAAATAAAAAAATACACATACACTGTTATAAAGTATATATTTTTTAAGTGTTATTTATGATACAAAATACTTATGCAAAAACTGGGACTAAAGATGAATATATCCCTGATATAAATGAGATCGAATTGACCAATTTGAAAAACGCAACGAATTGACATGAGAACGAATTGACGGACATGTTTATTCGCAAGGAAACACTTGCACTTAAATTATACGGTAATAAACGGAACCTTTATTAACGGTTATAATTCATATTTTATAATACTTATTTTTATGGTAAATGTATCAAATTAAAGACATGTCTCCATACTGTAACTTGGTGTATAATATGTATGTCTACGATGTGTGTAATTAGTATAAATATTCAATTGAAGTTAGCACAAAATTGCATTCCTTGGCAACGGTAAAATGGAGCTTAGATTCCCCGGAAACCACGGAACCGTCCATAATTTCTAAACTGTGTTATCAAAATTGCAAAATTACATGTCATATTGAACATTAGTCTATATGCTTTAATAAAGTATATTGACTGTAACGATTAACCGACGAAAAGTGTAAAAAAAACACAAATATTTTATATTTACTAAAATTCGAGTGCCGGATTCGGTTTAACAGTACGTACAATCCCAGGAACCTTTACAAACCATTCTAATTTCAATAATGTATAATCAATCATGACCAATAATACACCAAATGAAATGTGTATCTCTATGTTGTAATATGATGTATAAAATATAAAGATCGACCAATTTGAAGTTACCAAAAAAGTGAATTGAAATTAACGAATATTGACCCACCAAAGAGCGTTCAGTCAGCCAATACAGGCGTATTATGTATAGTTCAGACCAGGTATATTTTTATGTGCTGCATTTCTGAATTACAGTGTATATGGGGACTTTTGTATTGTTGCCTAATGTAGACCCAAATCAGCCTACATATATATGTACATTTTGTTCAGGGGCTTCACTGTTCGCCATTCAATAAGTGAATCACGAATGGCATTCTTCTAAACATAAGTATAGATACTTATGGAGCATGAACTTAATTGGTTCCTTCTGAAACTATGCGTCGGTAAAATTGTGACCAGTGTAGATCCCGATCATAATGTATAAACGTGACTGGGACTGGGGAATACCGGCGTATTGAAGTGTTGACCAATGTAGCTACAAATCCGTCTCCCTATACGTACAGTCTGAGCAGGGTCTGCACTGTTCGCCATTCATTTAGTGATTCATCAATACTTATACTTAACATAATTAAGCATATATCCTTATCAGACTGCCTGAGTGTGCTAGACGATTATGCGATTTGACTGGTGACAACATCCATAATTAATATTATACATAAACAATTGCGAACAACATGGACCCTGAATCGACTTCGGGATTTATGGTGATCTAGCTTTATTGCGTCTGTGACCAGTGTAAACCTAGATCGGAAGCACAGTCTCATAATGTTCTTCAGGATTTGTTATTGCTACCATGCATGTTGATTCATAGAAGAAAAATAACAAACTAGTGTACTGGCTGATACCGAGCTTCACTTGAAGAAAACTCACTGGACAAAGTTCACATTGTAGGGCGTAACAAACATGTGTCCGCCATGCCACACAAATGTTTATAGATCTAGAGTTTCTATTCAGTTTTACCAGAATGAGCCTGCACATCCGCAGTTATTACGGCTTTAACAAAAATGCTGGAATATTAAATGAAAACAAGAAACGTACGTTAAGCAAGTGCTCATGCATTTAAAGAGTATGATAATCAGCGTATTTGTATGAATATATACAATGTAAAATAAATGTAAAACGGAACAAACTGTGCGCGACTATACCCGGTGCTAATAATATAGATCTATTACAGACTGGAGAAAGGGGGTTTATGGGATGTGCGAACAGTGAAGCTCCTAATCACGTAACAAACTCTAAGATGAATGGGGTTTTCGTTGACGATGTCGAACAGTGCAGACCCTGATCAGACTGTGCGGATACAACTGCTGATCTGGATCTACACTGGTCGAAAATCCCATAAGCCCCATTTCTCCAGTCACAACCACATAATGTACGGACCATTTATTCAGTTGTCGTCAATATATTGTTCCTCTCACCAAGAACATCCACTGCAAAACATCTTGTCAGTCTGTTTTGCAGATACACATTTGTTGTGAAACCATTTTAACTTTGCAAAGCTTATTAGAACATTTTATCATATTATCGATCATTTCCGGCAATTTGCAATGGCAGTACAATTTAATCTTATGTATCTTCGTATCTTTGCATGGCATTTTAGGCATTTTTATAACCTTAAAGCGAACCCCGGGTACAACACGTTCAACGTCATGCAAGCGTTGATTCACTTCTTTGGAAATCGCGTTGTAGTCCTGTAGAAACTCGGGATTCGATCGACAGCCAGGAAACCTGTTTTCCGCCCTGGTGACCACCTACGATATCAATACCGTAAGCCTGAAATAATAAGATACTGTAACCGGGCGGGTTCGTCTGTGCGCAGGCTGATCAGGGTCTACGGTGTTCACAGACAGAACCACCACCAGTTATAATTTGAGCAGGTTCTCTGGGTGATCCTGGCCTCCTTCGCACAAATGTTTCGAAATACAATGACACGACTGGTGGGGGATAATATATTTTATTTCTACGATTATACGGAACTACTTGGTATTAATACACGTACACGATATCAAAATATGGGAACATAAAGGGCATTTAATTATGCGACATGGGGGAGTGGCCGTGCACCCTGTATGCTATAGTAATTATGAATGACTCACCATGTCGATAGTGTCCCCAAAGATGTAATATTTGAGAATATCCACGTTAATAGTGAAGGTACAATGAAATAGTTAATTATTTACTTAATGGAGGTGCGTTGTAATTGCTAGAAATTGGCCAACTCCTCGGCTCGCGAGCCGGGGGCAGTATTTATAGAGTTCAAGTCACGTGGGCTCCTAGGGACCGAAACTGTCCCAGAAAGCAATGTCTTTCGGACCACTGTGCCCGAATGACCAAATAAGGAACGGACGTATACTGCTGCGCATGTCAAACGCAATATTCCTTGCTCCGCCCATACGGTGCCCAGCTCAGTAAACTATGCACATATCGTACCGACTCGCTACTCACAGGCGGTGTGCAAATAGGGAACCAAGCAAGACACGTGTATGCGGCGTGTAGCAGACGACAGACAGTCAGGTACTTTCGGTTTGAACTGAATGACATATATGGTCCACGGCCACACTCCCCACCACTTAAAACATTGCCACTGAGAGAGCACGTATCATAACAATTACCAAACAAAAAAAACGGTCAATCATAAACGCTGGTAACGTGTGCAAATGTACGAATAGTTAATCATACTTATAACAAACAATTTAGAGTTAAACATAGCATACTGCCAACCAGTTTTAATTATATCGCCATCCTTTGCAACCAATCTTGACGGGCATCGTAAAGATGAAGGCGTTCTGTGAACAGTAACATACTCGATCGCTGCCCATATCAAACCACGGTACCAGGGGCAGTAACTCAAACACGCAGATCTCACAATTATCCAGCATATGTTCCCCCTTTAGCCATACATGTACATGGTTGTCATATGGACGCGCGAGTTCACGTCTCTAAAATGCATTTGTTGGAGTTTTCCCATGTTGCCATCTGCTGCCAAACCATACCAGGAAAGCACACGAAAACGCTAGAACGTAGATGCTTCGCTCACACTGTCTGATCACTTCACGATAGCACGACAGCAAATACGTTCCAATGTGCACATCATCCCGTATATGGCAGCCTCAGATATTAACATATGGAATTCAACAAATCTATACATTTTAAAAGGAAGGTATATGCATATGCATATTTCGCCTGCGTATCGTAACAGCACAGTGTGTGGTACATAGTCTAAAAGGCAATATAGCAGACAATAGAACAATGTAATGTTTAATAGCTAGGCAGATTACCATATTGAAGACGGATTGCCTAACGAAGACGCATGTGGTCTGAATATTGTCAACACTTAGTTATTTGGAACGGTCCTTTCATTCCAATACAGAGCACATTTATGCAACAAAACCATGGCAATCATATTTACCAGCTAACATAAAGTACATACATGTATGTATTTACACAAGTCCTTGTGGCGGCCATAATGTTGTAATAATTTTAATTGTGCTGCACGGTGACATCCACTATCCGGCAGGAATACAAAATATCAATTCCAGCTGGAAGTGGCAGGATTTCGGACGTAATTAGTTACTGAGCACCACAAGGAATGTAGAGTACTCCCTCCGCTGTGCCAAGACTCATGGATGCTAATATAACTGCCACAAAAGCCGATTTTGCAAATTCCAGCCCTTGTGATAGCCATATTTTTCCCATGGTTGTCCGACCATACGCACGGAGGTCGCACTCACACAATGGCATTCGCGAGCATTATAATGCGTGAAATGTCCGGTCAACGGTCCAAGCGACGTCGATAATAAATCAAACAGACCAGCCAACGGCTGATAACGCAGCAAAGCTGAGGATTGCATAGGTGTAACTCGATACACGAACCGCCAGCATCAGCGGGAAACGATATTTATGGTGGCCACTCACTTGAACCATCTCGAGTGTACAATTACGCCTATGCGAACATTGCTTTGTATTCATGTAAGTTTACAAAACAAGACTACATGCTCTAACGTCATGCAGATTCAAGCATCATAAAAACGACATGCATATATTGTACTAATCCACGTCCGTATGTACATTGGACAACCAATATCAACTAGAGCAGCTGAAGCTGCATCAACGGTTTGAGGCTTGATGTACTGACAAACGTACACTGGCAAAGTGATTAGAAGACATTGCCAATGACGAAAACATATGAAACTCAAAAAAAATTGATGCAATTCCAATGAAATTGAAAATATAAAGTTTTGTATTTTCAGAATCGCTTGACTATCCTAAGCATTTTTCATTATATAACGTTCTACGAAATGTGTACCGTTAACCCCCTAGTCTGACATTGAAGTTGAGACGATTCTAAAGCACTCACAGCATGTCAGTTCGTATATAAAATGAAAATTGTTTAAGTTCGAGTCCAAATTTAAATCTCCACGTAACTCGTTCCATTTGGTGATTTGGTCGCCAATATTAACCACTATATCTCTCTCTCAGTACTGCCTGTCCCTCAGACATTTCGCCTTTTTTTTGGCCGACGCCGTTTCATACAATTTCCGTCCTGGACGTTTCGACATGTTGATATTCTTGTTTACATATTGGGAAGCCGACTGGCGCGCGTAGTATACTGCGCATGCGCACCGCAAGCCGTGATGTGAAAGTCGTCGTCCACGCACATTATCAAAATAGACTGTTACCAAGCCGCGCGTCGCTAACAGTAAATTGATAATTAATAAATGATTATATTTGTATAGCGGGCACTCGTAATGTTTAGAACTGGTGGAATAGTGACATAATTATACACTTATTTCATTCCTATAAAGAACATTTTGTGCCTACTGCGTGGGCATGTACCTTTAACAACGCTGTCAGTGGTCGCATAGAGTTAACACGCGAAGTGTGCCATCCAACTCTACAGTGACCTCATGAACTTAACACGTTGCTAAGATCAAAGGATTTAGCCGCAGCCACAGGCATTCGGCCTGTTTCGGCTTTCATCGGTATAATTATCATGATTATGTTGAACAACAAAGAAAACTAGAGCAGCTGAAGCTGCATCAACGGTTTGAGGCTTGATGTACTGACAAACGTACACTGGCAAAGTGATTAGAAGACATTGCCAATGACGAAAACATATGAAACTCAAAAAAAATTGATGCAATTCCAATGAAATTGAAAAAATAAAGTTTTGTATTTTCAGAATCGCTTGACTATCCTAAGCATTTTTCATTATATAACGTTCTACGAAATGTGTACCGTTAACCCCCTAGTCTGACATTGAAGTTGAGACGATTCTAAAGCACTCACAGCATGTCAGTTCGTATATAACTTCAAATGCCTACAACTCTCTCATTTGGGCAGATAGCCAAAAACTACCAGTGAAACGGAGATAGAGAATTTTGTTGGCTTTTTAATGCAAAAAAAATATTAGAAATCGGTTAGATAATAAAAAAGTTATGACCATTTCAAATTTGAAAAATGCATTCGGCCTGTTTCGTTTCGGCTTTCATCGGTATAATTATCATGATTATGTTGAGCAACAAAGAAAATAAAAAAATGAAAGAACCAAACTTCAAATGCCTACAACTCTCTCATTTGGGCAGATAGCCAAAAACTACCAGTGAAACGGAGTTAGAGAATTTTGTTGGCTTTTTAATGGAAAAAAAAAAAAAAGTATTTGAAATCGGTTAGATAATAACAAAGTTATGAACATTTCAAATTTGAAAAATTGAAGAAAAAAAACTTCAAATGCATGTAGCTCGCGCATTTGAGCAGATAGCTAAAAACTACCAGCGAATCGGAGATAGAGAATTTTATTGGCTTTTTAATGCAAAAAAAAAATATTTGAAATCGGTTGAATAATAAGGAAGTTATGACCATTTCAATTTTTTTTTAAAAACTTCAAATGCCTACAACTCTCTCATTTGGGCAGATAGCCAAAAACTACCAGGGAAACGGAGATAGAGAGAATTTTGTTGGCTTTTTAATGCAAAAAAATATTTGAAATCGGTTAGTAATAAAAAAAAGTTAAAAAATGACCATTTCAAATTTGAAAAATTTAAAAAAAACGTCCAAGTTTGAAAGACAATAGAATCAGAACTATTCAAGCCATTGCTCTGAAAATATCATCTTCTGTGCGGATGAATGTCCAGCGTGACGCTGTCAAAAAATTATGTTGCTGAGATTACTGTACAAATTGGAAACTGTTTTCAAAGACCACCCGTTAAAATAAAATAAAAATCTGAAATTGTTGTATTTTTTTCATTTTTCTCAATTTCACATGTCTATAGCTCTCTCATTTGAGCAGATAGCCAAACATTGTCAGCGAAGCGAAGATAGAGAATTCTCGCAGCTTTACAATTCAAAAAGAATTTCTTAAATCGGTTGGAAAATAAGGAAGTTATAGGGAATTTATGATATATGACGTCACTTCGGTTGGATTTCGTAGAAAGTGACGTCATGAGAATTCTGAAAATTGCGTTATTCTCGTCTCACTGTTGATGCGAATCGGTATACAAAATTTGAAGTCGATCCGACCAGCGGTTTGGGCTGTAGACTGAACGGCTGAATAAAAAAAAAAAAAAAAAAAAAAAAAAAAAAAAAAAAAACAACAACGAAAACAAAAGGTTTGAGGAATCAAATTCCTCAAACCTAATAAAAAAATGAAAGAACCAAACTTCAAATGCCTACAACTCTCTCATTTGGGCAGATAGCCAAAAACTACCAGCGAAACGGAGATAGAGAATTTTGTTGGCTTTTTAATGAAAAAAAAATATTTGAAATCGGTTAGATAATAACAAAGTTATGAACATTTAAAATTTGAAAAATTGAAAAAAAACAACTTCAAATGCATGTAGCTCTCTCATTTGAGCAGATAGCTAAATACTACCAGCGATGCGGAGATAGAGAATTTTATTGGCTTTTTAATGCAAAAAACATATTTGAAATCGGTTGAATAATAAGGAAGTTATGACCATTTCAATTTTTTTTAAAAACTTCAAATGCCTACAACTCTCTCATTTGGGCAGATAGCCAAAAACTACCAGTGAAACGGAGATAGAGAATTTTGTTGGCTTTTTAATGCAAAAAAAATATTTGAAATCGGTTAGATAATAAAAAAGTTATGACCATTTCAAATTTGAAAAATTGAAAAAAAAAACGTCCAAGTTTGAAAGACAATAGAATCAGAACTATTCAAGCCATTGCTCTGAAAAATATCATCTTCTGTGCGGATGAATGTCCCGTGTGACGCTGTCAAAAAATTATGTTGCTGAGATTAATGTACAAATTGGAAACTGTTTTCAAAGACCACCCGTTAAAATAAAAATAAAAATCTGAAATTGTTGATTTTTTTCATTTTTTCTCAATTTCACATGTCTATAGCTCTCTCATTTGAGCAGATAGCCAAACATTGTCAGCGAAGCGAAGATAGAGAATTCTCGCAGCTTTACAATTCAAAAAGAATTTTTGAAATCGGTTGGAAAATAAGGAAGTTATAGGGAATTATATGATATATGACGTCACTTCCGGTTTCGTAAAAAGTGAAGTCATGAGAATTCTAAAAATTGCGTTATTCTCGTCTCACTGTTGATGCGAATCGGTATACAAAATTTGAAGTCGATCCGACCAGCTTTGCGTGGGCTGTAGACTGAAGGGCTGAATAAAAAAAAAAAAAAAAAAAAAAAAAAAAAAAAAAAAAAAAAAAACCAACGAATACAATAGGTTTTCGGCGCAGCGGAAAGCCGCCTCAAACCTAAAAAAAAACCAACGAAAACAAAAGGTTTGAGGAATCAAATTCCTCAAACCTAAAAAGAAAAAGAAAAAAAAAACCAACGAAAACAAAAGGTTTGAGGAATCAAATTCCTCAAACCTAATAAAATAGGCCGTTACTACGGTGAATAACGTGTTGGTGGTTTTATTGTCCTACCCACCCGACTACGAGCAACCTGTGGTATTTTCACAACTTCCCCCAATTAACAGGTCTCCTATCGGAATGGGTGATGTACCGCGGGTGGGAGTTGTGGGTGGTGTCATGCAAGGCGTATAGCATGGGGACAATTGTATCTCAGGTGACTCGGGCCGACGTGGTGAGTCCCATACGCTACATGGCTCCACCCACACATCTCCATCCTGGTTTTGGGTACGTACTAACTGTTATGTGCCAATCTCGTTTTCTGAGGCGCTACCCGTACTGTAAGCGCAATGACTGGCATCGTAACCCGCGTTTCACCCGGCACCGGATTTAACCAGCTCTCTGGGTGTTCGGATAGCGGTAGGCGATTTTTGGATTACATATGTAATATCCGAAATCCGGCCTACGACCAAATACGGACCGACCACCATTATATACTCGTTTCCGTTATCCGTCTTTGGAAGGGGGCACATAATGCCGATTGCTATCCTTTCTAAAGGTACGCTAGCATCCACGTGATGCAGAGGTGCTTTGCCTCTACCAGGCCCTGGCTTACGCCGTGCACATGAACTGCATTCTTTGCACCAACGAGTGACATCTTTCGTCATTGACGGCCAGTAAAATCTACTTTTTACGGATTGTAGCGTCTTGTCCCGACCCAAGTGACCTGCAGTTTTACACCCATGTAACTGCTTAAAAACCCGAGCACGAATTTCAGAAGGGGCAACCAGTCGCAATGACTGTAAATTGCCCTCACCATTTCCTACTCTTCTATACAGCAAACCATCATGAAGTTCCAGTGTTTCTCACAAACCCACTAAGGACTTAGCATTCCCCGTTAATCCTTCTAACTGTTTTCTCAAAGGCAACTCACTAGAGCTATTCCTTAAAGCTAGAATCGGAGCAATGTCAACATCCCGAGTTTGAAACTCCCTCAAGTTGTCTGGGGTGATTTCTTCCACCCAGCTGTACATGCCCGCCGAAACATCAGAATTCCCACCGGAATTCTCGAAATTCCCACCGGAATTCCCGGAATTTCTCACTAAATTCCCACTTTCCGGGGTCGAGACTGCTACTATGTCAATGTATGAGATACCAGTGCCACCCGTGTGCTAGACTCTGGTGGTCCACCGCAGCATTGTTGCCGCTCAGCCACGTGACAATCTGAGGTACAACTTTGTGAATGTTGGGTATGTACTATAACTGGATAGCAATCAATGCAGCTCTCACCCTTGCACTTTCTCACAATTTTTCTGGACAGGCCATCCGCATTGCCATGCTGTGTGCCTCTACGGTGTTCTATGTCATGATTTATAGCGGACAATTTCATGTGTGGCCTTTCTCCCGAGCAAACATATGCGGAAGACACCTCAGTCCTCCTGACTGAATATTCGGCACCATATTCAGCCAAACCTAGTTTAAAGAAGCGGCTGGTGTGTTTCCCGGCTGTGTTACATGTGTCTGAACATCTGTACTGTTTGTATGGTACCGTTGAGGGCAATCTCTAATAAAGTGGTCTTGTTTTCCACATTTAAAACAACTTCTGATGTTTTCTGAATTATTTTGACTAGGCTCATGCCTTGTCTTCGGATGTGCGAGATTTGTTATGTCATTCACCTCGTCGTCTAATTTGTCCGACAATTCCGAGACGATTTTCAATATTTCACCTTCGGATTGTGTACGTGTACTACATTTAGTATTTGCATGTGCATTGTGAGATTTTTGTTTCGTATTATCTGGCCGTTGCACTGATGTTGTCATCGTGTTTATCCTCAAACCGCACATTCGGTTTACGGTTGGGAAGTGAGTTCATAAAACTTTCCCATTCAATCGCCAGTGCCATCGCAGCATCTAAAGTAGCAGGATGGCCAAATTGCACATGTTTCCGTAAATCTGTGTCATTTAGACCAGAAATATATTGATCAATCAATATTTCTTCCCTAGCATGATGTGGCATGCATGGGAATGCATAGTTTGCCAAGCGTCTGATGGCGTGGCCATAGTCAGATGCATTCTCCGATTTCGCCCGCCTGCGGGCTCTGAACTCACACTTAAACGCCGACACTCTCTCGTGAGGACAGAATCTGGTCTCAACCAAGCTACGCAACTCTGCGTATGGAATCCGTTGTGCGTCTGGAATGTCTGCCAACAGCCGCTGACCTGGGCCCCTCAATGACATAGCCAGTTGGATCGATTTCTCGTGATCCGACCAATTGTTCCAAAGTGAAACTTGGTCAAAGAGTGAAATAAAATCTTTGAAATCAGAATTACCATCAAATACATCTGGTTGTTTCTCCTTACGACGCGTACTGGAGTTAGTGTGTACTGGCACTGGGTAGGGAGCTGTGTATGCGCTAGGACCATTATCCCATGCAGCCCCTCCCCTGTACTGCGGTGTGCCACTGGGGGTATCAATTACAGCGGTCGCGGGGCCGTGAGCGCGTGTGGCCAACTGACCTAATTGCGCCGTGTAATCATGTTTCAAAACATTCCCACGGTCTGGCCTTAGCGAATTTTTAGTCTGACAGCTATTTAATAGCTCTGAGGAATTTAGCAACGTGCGTACATCTGTATGATCGGGGCCGTACGTGTTCTGTGGTCTTGTATATACTGCCGTAAAGGGTGCTTTACAAATATTTGAAGTTTTAGTTGCAGGCATGTGCGAGCATAATTTGTCAAAGCAAACGGATTTTGTCGTCGGATAAAAATGAGTGTTGTCGGCAAGATTGGAATTTATAGCATGCGGAATTTCCGTCGTTACAGAATCATGGGGTAAGCGGAAACTTGCATGCGTATTGATGTTTCGATCATGCTTTGTATGTTGGTCCGGATCAAAGACCCGCTGTGATGTTTGAACAATTTCCGGATCATAGACCCGTTGTGGTGTTTGCACAATTTCCGGATCATAGACCCGTTGTGGTGTTTGGCCCAGTTCCGGATCAATGACCCGTTGTGGTGCTTGGGCAAGCCCCGGATCAGTGACCCGCTCAATATTTTCTTGACCGCATGACCACCGTGACATCGGATCTATGACCCGCTCATCATCGGCAGCCATTATACGATCACTGTACGGATCAACGACCCGCTCCTGGCTCGGATACAAGACCCGACTACGTAGCGGGTCAACGACCCGGTCAATGCTCGGATCAAAGATGCGAACTGGCTCCGGATCCATGGCCCGTAGGACACTCGGATGCGAGACCCGATCTGTGTCCGGACTTACGACCCGTCCTGCCTCCGGTTCATCGAACCGATCATCGTCTGACTCCGGATCAGAGACACGATCTTGGACGTCCGGGTTAAAAACCCGGCTCGTTACTGTAATCTCCGGATAAATCACCTCATCCAAACTTGGACTACCAACTTGAATTGTTGAATCAGGGGACAATTCATTCAGGTTTCGCGGGGGCATGGGAGAAAATCGACCCCGAACGTATGAGTACATCTTTCTCGCCGAATCCATTAGTTACAATAAATTAAAATGAATGAAAATAATAACTAAGTCAGATACTCAGAGCTGCTCGCAGCGCCAAATGTAACCGGGCGGGTTCGTCTGTGACGTGGGCTCCTAGGGACCGAAACTGTCCCAGAAAGCAATGTCTTTCGGACCACTGTGCCCGAATGACCAAATAAGGAACGGACGTATACTGCTGCGCATGTCAAACGCAATATTCCTTGCTCCGCCCATACGGTGCCCAGCTCAGTAAACTATGCACATATCGTACCGACTCGCTACTCACAGGCGGTGTGCAAATAGGGAACCAAGCAAGACACGTGTATGCGGCGTGTAGCAGACGACAGACAGTCAGGTACTTTCGGTTTGAACTGAATGACATATATGGTCCACGGCCACAATACCATATATTTATATCCTGATCATAATGTACGAACAGTACATATCTTGACCAGACCAGACATGAAAAACAGTATATATCATGGTCATAAATGTCGAACACTAAATCATGATCAATCATACATGACGAAGAGTATATATCATATGATCCTAATATAACATGATGGGCGGATTCAGGAGGGGGGGGGGGGGGTGCGGACCCGGCGCGCGCCCCCCCCCCCCCCTAAAATTCGCCGAGTAAATATTTTTTGCAAGTTACAAGGCACGTTTCTACGTTCGCGTTGTGAATTTATTGTTTATTGGGGTTTAGTTTGCTCCAAAATGCGCCAGAACGCAGGAAGTGCGATATAGATTTCAAAAGATTTCCGTGGGGGAATGCCCGCGGACCCTCCTAGCAAGTTACGCCCCCCCCCCCACCCCCCAACCCGAAATCCTGGATCCGCGTCTGATCATGGTCATAATTTACTAATGGTACATATCCTGCTCATAACTGACGTTCTGTATATATCCTGATCATATATAACGAACAGTATATATCCTGATGATAAATGACGAACAGTATATATGATAATCATAAATTTAGAACAGTGTATATTCTGATGATACTGGACGAATCGTATAATATCCTGATCAATTATACATAGTTCTCAGAAACGTACATGTACTTGTCATTCATGTGATGTAAATTTTCACACAGAGGCATGCCTTTAAATACAAGATAAATAATTAATTTTATTGACTTATACGACTTATCTTTAATATAACATAACATATATTGTAATAGGTAAATGAATGTGTAATTTATTAAGGGTTCCGTGAGTTCCGGGGATTAGGTAAATGGATGTGTAATTTATTAAGGGTTCCGTGAGTTCCGGGGATTATCTCGTATTTTTACTGTCTAATCCGCAACAGACAAAATGCTATTTTCAATCCATATTAAACTACATTTCACAATGACCAATTTTACAAATCAATATATCAAATTAAAGCTACGAATATCACCTTTAATGTGGTGCATCTCAAATTGCTACACTGCTTTAAGAAATATAATTTTGTTTAATACATTAATGAGTTCCGGGGAATCTGAGCACCGTTTTCAGGGAGAAAAAAAACCCTAAGAAAATGTATTTTTCAATGGACACATTTATAACTTTCGGTATATCCAAATGAGTTCATCTACATACCACATTAAAGCTAATAATATCCCCTTTAATTTGAAACATCACACAATAAAATCGGTCATAGGTGACATATCTTATGGCCGCATTTGCGAGTTCCGTTTTTTATTCGTTTTATAGTATAACTATTCCGGGGAATAAACTCGCCCCGAATTGACCAGCTGCCTACGGGTCTATACTATCAAGTCAGGCTTGTAGGACAACATTTGCACATTTCATTTTGATAATCTTCATGATTTTCAGTAAGTATTTCGTGTAACACTGATGATAAGTGATCGTCAATGTATACAACACAAGAAATGTATGCACATTATAGTCGTCAACGTAAGTAATTTAGCCGAAGGAGATTCGTCCACCGTGTGATAATGATTAATGTGATTAAAATTTAAATTGCAATTGATATTTCACTTTCAATATTGAATATATGTTCAATACAGTCATGTAACAGTGTCAAGGTATCAGTGAGTACTGTCATTTCGGCTAATTCTGCGCATCGGCTAATGCGCAATTCACGTCAAATTTAGCCTTGCGTACGTCATCAAAAAATATGTGGGTTTTGGACAAGCTGATTAATTGCTACAATCTGGCACAATTCTATCACATTCCGATAGTTTGGTAAAAAGTTATTCCGAATATAGTCAAAATGTGTAAAATCCTCAGACTCTGCTGATGGAATAGCTGTCTTATTTACTAAATTAACTGTTCAGCTAAGAAACTAACCTGTCATGATGTCACTGGATAGTTTAGCTTAGAAAATCTCGGCTCTACGGATGTGTTTTACTATCTGTCTTTTATATTTTCTGTATCCATGAGAGCTTAGACCCTTATCAGGGCTGTACGAATTGGCACGCCCGACGCCCGGGACAAGTCGGGTTTTAATCTCGGGCAAGTGCCTCAATGCTGGAATTTAGTCACGGGCAAGTCACTATTTTCTGTTAGAACGTCCCGCCACAAGCCCGTTTTTTGGAACCGGACTGTCATAAACTTAATCCCAAAACTGACCACTTTATCGATCGATAACGCCGTGGGCGTCCTGGCGATTCGCAGCTACTGTCAGGGGTGTAAAATTATTTGAAATATCACTTGCCCTTAAGGTCTAATAGATGCAAAATCTTACTCGCCCTTACTGTTTTCCCACTCGCCCTTATATTTTATACAGATATTTCAATATTCACTATGTTCGCCTTTAGTAGGCTATATATGCTACTGTACATGTATGTTATTTGAAATCTATCTCCAGATAGACAATCCAACAGTTGTCATGGTATAATGAAAAAATATTTATTTCTATTGCAATTCTGTATATTTGTCTTATTTTTTACCTATACTGTATGCCATTCGTGTTCAGCGATTACCATGGATCTCTTGACTTTGTCTTGTTAATATATCTACAGAATTCACCGTTTGCACATTTTGTGCAGAAATAAGAAAGCTTCCAAAACACTATAATGTATAGCTTTCTTATTTCTGCACATTATTTATACATGATACAGATACTTATACCGGCTAACTTGGGTCAGACAGTGAGATACTATGCTCTGGTTAAGCATAAAGTAAAATAATAACACAAATAACACAAATAACACAAATATCAATTCATTTGAGTTTGATAAACAAAAAAAAACTGAACACAATATTTGCAAGCATTGTTCATATTTGTCAAAGAAAAACATCCCATTTTTGTCGCGCCTGCTTTAGCAGAGGCACAACTATAGTCGGCGCTTTTTCCGTCGTCGTCCGCTTTTTTGTTTTTTCACAATATCTCTTTAACCCCTTGCCAGACATTGATATTATTTCACATCAATGTTTGTCTAGGGATGATGCTTCATTACGCACACCCCAACATCCTTTATTTCCTTGTAATGTTCACCGGTTTTGTAACAGAAATGCGTTAAAGTTATTGTTTTTTCACAATATCTCTTTAACCCCTTGCCAGACATTGATAATATTTCACATCAATGTTTGTCTAGGGATGATGCTTCATTACACACACCCCCACATCCAAATTATCAAGGTCAAGGTCATTTATTTACTTGTAATGTTCACCGGTTTTGTAACAGAAATGCGTTAAACTTATTGTTTTTTTCACAATATCTCTTTAACCCCTTGCCAGACATTGATAATATTTCATATCAATGTTTGTCTAGGGATGATGCTTCATTACGCACACCCCCGCATCCAAACTCTGAAGGTCAAGGTCATTTATTTACTTGTAATGTTCACCGGTTTTGTAACAGAAATGCGTTAAACTTATTGTTTTTTCACAATATCTCTTTAACCCCTTGCCAGACATTGATAATATTTCATATCAATGTTTGTCTAGGGATGATGCTTCATTACGCACACCCCAGCATCCAAACTCTGAAGGTCAAGGTCATTTATTTACTTGTAATGTTCACCGGTTTTGTAACAGAAATGCGTTAAAGTTATTGTTTTTTCACAATATCTCTTTAACCCCTTGCCAGACTTTGATAATATTTGACATCAATGTTTGTCTAGGAATGATGCTTCATTACGCACACACCCACATCCAAATTTTGAAGGTCAAGGTCATTTATTTCCTTGTAATCTTCTCCGGATTTGTAACAGAAATGCGTTAAAGTTATTGTTTTTTCACAATATCTCTTTAACCCCTTTCCAGACATTGATAATATTTCACATCAATATTTGTCTATGGATGATGCTTCATTATGCACACCCCCACATCCAAATTTTGAAGGTCAAGGTAATTTATTTACTTGTAATGTTCACCGGATTTGTAACAGAAATGCGTTAAAGTTATTGTTTTTTCACAATATCTCTTTAACCCCTTTCCAGACATTGATAATATTTCACATCAATGTTTTTCTACGGATGATGCTTCATTATGCACACCCCTACATCCAAATTCTGAAGGTCAAGGTAATTTATTTACTTGTAATGTTCACGGTCAAATGCCTCGGCAGGCGCGACACCGCTTCCGTGGCGGAATTCTTGTTATAATTGGACTGGTCTGAAAATAATTTTCTAATGAAAAGCAAGCGATCCGTCTCATCGGAATGCTGTGTAGTTTGGAGAAAATTATATTTTCACATGTTACTTGTGCTAACTCCGGCTGTCTGCTAGCAATATTGCGTGTTTACACCGGAAGCGAACATTGACGTTACAGAATGCCATAAATTAATTATGGGCGAGTTTAAATCGCGGACGACAGGCAGCCTAGGCCCGGCGACCATCCCATAAATCGAGACACTTGCGCGATAACTCGCTGCACTAACTTAAGTGAAGATGAAACCGTGGCTGCGATGTCTTGCCAGACATATGTGACGGAGAATTTGCATATTTCCCATTTATATTGTAAATAGGTAAGTATTGATAAAATTTCAATTCATGCCGCTTGAGCCGCGATTTAAACTCGTCCATAATTAGAATTGTTCTGGTTGGCGCAAACGCTTTTATTCAATTCAAAGCGTTTATGAAATGATCAATGGTATTTGATAAATAAACGGGTTTAATAAACAGAGAAAGGTGCATAACTATATTCTGCCGCGATCGATGGTTATTGATTTATTTTATGTATGTTAACGTTTTCGTCTCACTGCGTCGACAGGCCAAGACACCTAACTTTAGAGAAATAAATGCATGTTCCTTCACGGGGTGGAAATGGAATTTAAGGTTCTTAATTATCGTTTCTACGCGGCATATAAACGAAGGAAAAAGTGAAATTGAATGGGATGGACATACTATGAAGGTATGTTTGATTCCCAAGGCGATGTTTGAACGGTTCCACAACCTCCAGATTGGAAGTCGGTGTTCTAAGCCGTAAGCCACAACCCATACCTTATAAACGAAGGAAATAAATGCTCCTAACGAGCGACCATACGTACTTAGAATAACAGCTGACGTAAGGCGCGGTAAACTGAAATGGCCGACGTGACAATTGACATTTACGTTCCGACAAGATTTTCATGGTGTGTAATCGATCGTATTTCCTCGCCACCATATGAAACCCGACTCGAGAAACACAAATTAAGTTGTGGATTTCTGAATTTGTCAATTGTTTGTACGGTCTAAGAAATCAAACAAATGTGACAATTCTTTTTGCAAAATATTAGAATCGTCTAAGGAGACAATTCTTATGTGTTGTCAAAAACATTGATATTTGTTTACAAAAACATATTTTGACAACATTTGAGAATCGTCTTAGGAAACGATTCTCATGTGCTGCCAAATCTTGGTTTTATCAAGAAATCAAACAAATGTGAAAATGCACAAGCTAATGCGTAATTATCAATTCATCGGCGATGCGATGACACGAGCGACTACATAGCGTGGTTTTGGTATGTTTGTTTCCACCGAATTCTAAAGGTCAGTCACACTGCACGTGAAACTGGATTACCGACTGATGATTGTAAACACCATCAGGTGTGCAGCTAGACCGAAAATGATATGTCGCAAATTTGCTAATTGGGGATGATGGGTGGGTGCGGCCATATTTTTGTTTATGTTACCATCTCGCGTTTTTACGATCTCGATCTCGCCTTCCGCTTTTGGAAATACGATTTGCCCATGCATGTGTAGACAGCATGCGTGTTGGATTTGGTTCTACGTACGGTACATGCATATAAAGCATGCTAGTTCGAATTGCATTCTACGTACGTACGTACATGTAATGTATGCGCAAAACTCAATTTCAACACGCATGCATTTAACACACACATAATGACATGAACAAACGTATTTCCAAAAGCGGAAGGCGACATCGTGAAAAGACCGAGGCGAAAACGCGACATCGCGGTCTCGAAAACGCGAGATAGCCAGACGAAAACGCGAGAATGAATACAATAGAATCTCACGTTTTCGCCTCGCGATTTAGTCTTGTCTCGCGTTTTCACGATCTTGTGTATAGGTCGACGATGCAGTAGCCTAACCAATAACACGTATCAAAATATGTTTTTTTGGTCAATAAACGTGTATTGGCAGCACATTAGAATCGTCTCCTAAGACGAGTATCATTTTTTGTCAAATTATGTTTTTGTTGTCAAGAAATATAAATGTTTGTCCACATTTGTTCTATTTCTTAATAAAAGCTTTAAAATGTTTTTGTAGCACATGAGAATCCTATTAGGGACATGTAGCAACCTCGCGTTTTCGAGATGAAAACGCGAAATTCTATCATATTCAATCTCGCGTTTTGCAAACACGCCGCACATGCATGAGCAAAACTAATCCGAATTTTTCAAAAGCGGAAGGCGAGATCGAGAAAACGCGAGACGATTCTCATTATTTTAGGAAACAATTTTTTTTCGACCGTTTTTAAAAAACAGTACGTATTATGTTTTACCGCTGGGCGGGCGAGCGGCTGACAGAAAAAGTGCATAGTTCTTGTACACAACTCCTCCGAAAACCGTTCAGTCGATCGATTTGAACTATACACACGTCTTCTACACATATTGAAGATGTGCGTGCACCTTGGTGTTTTTATGCTGAAAAAATATTTTTTAACAGAAATATCACCTTTTTAACTTGGCCATTGTTTCTACATTTTTCTATACAATTCTATATATGGTACAGAGTTTGTGTACACAACTCCTCCGAAACCGTTCAGTCGATCGTTCTGAAACTATACACACGTCTTCTACACATATTGAAGATGTGCACCTTGGTGTTTTTATGCCGAAAATGCCGAAAACATATGTTTTAACAAAAATATCACCATTCTAACTTAGCCATTTTTTCTACATTATTGTATCCAATTCCCTATCATTTCTACTTTACACTCTACTTTTCTATCTCTGCCTAAATTAGTATACATGTTTAGCACAACGAGATGAAGAAATAATGCTATAGACTTTCAAATTCTCATTAATGTTTCTTGCCTTGGTGACAGCTTCACATTTCTGCATCTTCGCTGTCTG
Organism: Conchocele bisecta; assembly: GCA_029237695.1. NCBI lineage: Eukaryota > Metazoa > Mollusca > Bivalvia > Lucinida > Thyasiridae > Conchocele > Conchocele bisecta. The sequence continues at coordinate 147,089,245 of CM055266.1, forward strand.
GCCCATATTCGACGGGTGTATTTTGTGACTTGCGGCACTCTTGTTATGTTTTATTATTGTCGATAAATGTGTTTTGAGTATACACTCGTCGCAACGTTATGTCTGCGGTGGCACAGTGACAAAAGACCACAAGAATAAATATGTACTATACAATGTTTATTATTATAGATATTTAATATAATATGTATATGTGCCACGTGCTCAATTGTATTATATTTAACAACTATGATAATAGTTTTTGTTTTGGGAAAGTTTCGTATAAGAAATCTTACGAGGACAAGTCATTTTTTCAAAATTACTTGCCCTGAAAATTATATTTTCCGGGACAAGTTAGGGCAAGTCACTTTTTTCAAGTCACTTGTCTGGGACAAGTGGCTAAAAAATCAATTTGTACAGCCCTGCTTATAGTGTAAAATTTAGTCACAATAACAGCCCAATTTGTCCTGGTTTTTGTCTCGCCCGCGAAAGCGGAAAACGAGACTAAGGTTTTGCTTTTCTGGAATCGTCGGCGGCGGCGGCGGCGTCGTCATCATTCAATGTTAAGTTTTCGTGTTACGGTCATTACTTCAGCACCTTATCAGCTACAGTCGTCAAACTTTATATATACCTTTACTATGATATGTACATGAATATAGGACTATTCTCGGGGCCCCAAGGTCAAGGCCCCAGGGTCAAGGTCAAGGCGTAACAAGGCGAGACATTTGATTCCGCGGAATTCTTGTTTGCTACACAAATGGGAATAAAAGGATAACCAATGTCAAACTATGTATACCTACCTACATGTGTATTATTGGTCTATGAATGTTTTTAACATGACTGTGAAGTGTTAAGCTTCTCACTCGTCAGACTGTTGCAAAACGCCAGGAGGGGTAATGGTGAATGAATGTTTATTTTGCCAGAAAATGCCTCAGATGATGTCTCTGATATAAAGAACATTGTCACGAAAATGCCAGTTTGTGTGAAACCTATACGGGACGACAACCAGAGTTGGCCGGGAAATACCAGGGGCGGTATTTCCCGCCGGTATTTCTTGCCCCGGGAAATACTCTCAAAAGTGGGAAATACCGTGAAATATGATTTTACCCGGGAAATATGATTTTTCACATACTTTTTCCTGATTTTTTTTAACAATTTTCAGCCTAATTCTGTTTTAAGGACAATATTGGTTATTTAAATACTAGTTGACAGCTTGATAATAACATGTAGTTTTAATAAGAAAGGATAAACTGTTTCGTCACACCCTGCTGTGTATATACACATTTTTGGTCTTAGAATTTACAGATAGTTTGTATTAATCCATTGATTCTAGTATTGCATAGGCAGGATTTCTACCAGTAGAAAGTACAATGTAATAAAAAAACGTATTAAAAACCAGTTGGTAGGGGATTAGCTACTAAGCAAGACATTTGTTATAAATATCACCGTTCAACACAAATCATATTTCCCGCCGTCCCGGGAAATATGCTTATTTTCCGGGAAGTTGACAACCCAGTGTCGTCTGGCCATAATTATGTCCCTTCCTGCAACGTTGAAAACCATATGCTGGTGTCGTATTATTGAGGTTTTTGTTATATTTGTCAGAGTAAATCAATGTTTTCTATTTCCTTAATTGGCTTTAGTATTGTAGAACAGAATAATACTGTAAAACCGTGGACTCGATGGTATTATAGTTTAATACAAATAAATATTCGGCTGCGGGTTAAGAAACCCCATAAGTTAAATATGTTTCTCTGCTTCATTAGCTGATTTTCGAACACCGCTCGGCGGTCTGGTATTTTGTCTTGTTGCATACGCGGGAACAATTCTCCGAAACGGTCCCAGCTGTGGAAAGGGTCTTGCTGCCCAAATTGGAAGTGTTTGGCTTTGTGTTTCACACGGTCAACATAGCAGAGCGCCTTCTGTTCATTTGTACAGAATCCATCGCCAGTAATTCAGGACTATGCGGGCATTGCGATCTCATAATTATGGACAAGAGCTACGGGTGGATTAGGACAGGGAACCGTTGGTCGCACGCTTAGCCCAGCGAGCAGTCTGGTATAGCTGGACGGTGTGTCGACGAGCATAGCGTTTGTCGAGCCCTTTCTGAGTTTCTGTGTTCAGACTGCGAGCAGCCGAACACCCTCCAGTTGGGTTAAGCAAGTGTTGAAACTTGACGTTTGGGTTGAGCAAGTGTTGAAACATGACGCTCAACCCAGCTGCTGGTCACAGGCATCTCGGTTTTGTTTAGACGAGCATTGCGTTTCTCAAACCTCGCTGAATGTGGAGACCAGGAGCTGAGCTGATCACTGTAGGAGACATATTCCCAGACCCATGGAACAAGCCCCATGCTCGGCTATAGCGCGAGGATAGCCCAACATGATCCACCAGGATCATCGCCCAGCTCCAGCCTGAGATGTCAGCATATACCAGGTTGTGAGCTGGGGATAGCGTTCATGTAGACAGCTCGAAACATCGCGGAACTGAGCAGCTCAGGACGTCGCTCAGCTGAGAAAGTCGCCTAGCTAAGCAGTTCATAGCATTGTTGAGCTAAGTAGCTTGGCTTGGTGCTGAGCAGTAGCTACCGGACACGTATCACAGTAGTAAAACCATAGGTTCAGCTTCAATTAGCATATACTATGCTGTAGTCTATCCCCTAGAAATTGAAAAATATTTTCTACCTAACCGATCATGTAGAAAAGTTCCGTTGGTGGTTTGTGTTTCCTATATCCATATGCAACATAATAGGGGTGGATGCCCAGCTCAAAACTGGTGCAGTTTTTTGCAAATCGCTATTAAAGATGGCCGCCAAATTTCAAGTTTTTGTTATAATAATCCCTTCCACATGAAAATTCTAATAGCTTTAAACATCAGGAAGTGATGTAAATGATTAAGTACATACATGCAACCAATTTCAGTACATAAATACGATGGTATAATGTTCACATGAATCCAAGATGGCCGCCAAATATATAAAAAATGGATTCGGATAGACACCTTATGATCGATATACATGTAATAAATATAGTGCAGAATACACAGAATAGTGGCAGAATACGCTATAAAATGTGTAATACATAAAATATTCAATCAAGTCCATCGTTACACTATTTTGGAACACGATATAAACCGTTAGAGACTACACAAATTGTGTAGACCCAGATGAGACAGCTGGTAGCTAGCCGTCTAATCAATATCTGCACAATTTTTAGCACTTTACTGGTTTCCTCCACTCTACCAAAACCATAACTATTTACCAGCCTGACACTCAGACAATTGGAGGCACATTCGGCCCTAGGCCAAAGCCGATACCTACTGAAAAGCGATCACATAGTTATGAAACATTGCCCATTTTAAAATGTCCACGCGTGGGAAGTAAGCAGCCTGGGCCCCAGCACTTGATTCGTAAAGCTAACCTTGACTGGTTTATCAGTTGCTCTGATGCACATGAAGCAGCAAGAGCTATAGACCGTGCATATATACAAGCTAGATTGATGCCAATGAAACTGTTTGAAGCCAACTTTCAGAAAGTTGACATTAATCAGATTCCTGGATGGACCGTATACCATGCTGCTGTTACCTACAATATGAATCCTCAGAAAACCAAGATTGGTTACTGTCCCATGATACCTGCGTCTGCTACTGAGATGAATACGATATACACGATGATGAAGACCTTCCAGTGCCTATTCAGGTCTCTTGGTCAGGATTGGACGTATGTTACGTATGACGAGGCAATATACAGTAAAGCGCAGATGATCAAATGGAAACACTTTGATCAATTTCAGACTGATGAATTGGACATGGGTGGAATGCACAGAGCTATGAATTACATGGGTGACATTGGCCGATTGATGGAAGAAAGTGCCTTTGAAGATATTTTAGTTGAGGCGAAGGTGTATGGTCCAAGGGCTGTTTATCAAATTGTGAAGGGAAAGTCATATAACCGTGGGGTTAGGTCACATAAACTGTTGAATGAATCAATGAATCGACTGAAATGGACTGCGTTTGAAGAGTGGATGGAAGAGAATGAGAAAACATTGCCAAGTGATGACGCAATTGCTGACGATGCATTACGGTTATCAGAGCTTCTTCAGAACACGGAACCAGTCGGTGCTGACAACACAGCAGAAATACAGAACGTTCTTCAACAATTCGAACAACACACCAGGAGTATGAATATGCTTATGCGCGAGTTCACAATGGACGGGAGAGATCGCGGTCTGACACATTTCTCTTTTGGGACAACTATGTAAGCTTCATCTCACAACTACTCCTGGACTATATAGCTGCAAAAAGAGATGGAAATCGATCTCTTGAACTTGAGACGTTTGCCGAAATGATTCCCCTAGACTTTATGTGCGGTCATATTAACTATGCTAGATGGGGTTGTGTGAATGTAATTGAAGGACATCTCCTGGAAGTGAACAAACCAGAAATCCACTAGGCGATATCAGGTGATAATACCGCTGTGTATTGCACTGGTATGCCATTTAGTGGAGTGTGGCATGACATGGGCATCGAACAGTCATTAAACAGAGACTGTGGCAAATTTCGACATCTTTATACACACGAAGGTGCTCTTCAAAAGTACTATTTGACTGCCCATCTGAAAGCTACTGTGACCACAATGATGAAGAAAATGAGTGGCATACTACAACCAGACAGAGAAGCACACAAGGAGTCTACATCTAGAAGGATATCGAAGGACGAGGAAGCTGTGAAGACCATCATAAATACGGTACAGGAAAGGATGGTAAACCCATTTCAAGTTGAAGAAGGGACATGTTCAGATGACAGACAACCGCTGGTCAACATAGCAACATCCATTGTTGCTCCTACTAATGTAACAGAGTCAGTCTGTAAAGTCAGAGAATCGGGAATGGCTGAGTTGCAGACATTTGTAGAATCAAGACTGCAGACGGGAGAGGTTGACTTTTTCAGTCCCATAAAGAAACCAGGTTTCAAAACGTTTGCATCATTGAACAAACAAGTGAAGGTTAAGAAAAAACAAAATGTGGAGTCAATTAATATAGATCAACAAATATTCAGCAAGCTTACCATTCTGGCCCAGAACAGAGATGTGGATGTTAGAAATCTACTCAAGCATGAACTTGCTCCCGTGCCACTTTCTCTGTTCCATTTGGATGGCACCATGCGGAAAAACAATAAAAGTATGACATTGTCTTGGATTGAGAATGACCATGCGGAACTCAGCATAGATCGCATGGTGTTGTTGCACATGATATGTGCTACAGCCACACTATGTAAGACCTTTGGGGATCTGTCTACAACAATGTTTGACATGATTGTAGCAATGGGCTATAACTACACGGCAGTCGTTGGAGACTCGTACTGTAACATGGAGTCAATCAAATCTGGAGAGAGGTCTAGACGTGGGCCTGTTCAAATGCAGGAAATTAGAAACCCAAGTTCTGAGACACCATTCCCCGGACAGAAACAAAAGTATTTGTCGAATCCTGCCAACAGAGCAAATGTGGCAGATTTCCTTCTGAACGACTGGATAGAAAAGGGAATCAGACAGCTACCCAGTGAGAAGCACCTTTATCTAGCCAGTGGATTTAAAGATCCACTGAAAGCAGTAGTGGTTACACAGGATTCTCACCATAGGCTAGAAGAGTTGCAGTCCGACCAGGAAGAAGCCGATTCCAGAATGTTTCTCACGTACAGCATGCTGTTAAAACACTAAATGATAAGAGAGTCGTCATTTGGAGCTTGGACTCGGATGTAGCTGCCATGTGTCCACGAGTGTGTTCAATTCTTAATGTGAAAGAACTATACCTCAAAACAGGTACCAGACAGAAGAAAAGGTATATACCAATGCACATCATCTCGTCTGAGCTTGGATCAGAACTGTCAATGGTATTGCCGTCCATTCATGCTTTAAGCAGGTGTGATTCAACAAGTGCAACAAGCGGAAAGGGAAACGCAGAAATCATCGAGGCATTTCAGAATTAGGACTTCACCCAGTAGACATATCCAACAAAGCATTATTGGCAAGTGTCAATCTGATCTCTTTCATGTACACCGCCAAAACAATGGATTCGTTGGATGACGTCAGATACGAACTGTTCTCTAAAAAGGGTTACTGCAGTGAAAAACTTCCACCAGCAATGGATGCCGCACGTCTCCATATCAAGCGCGCAAATTACCAGTCTTTCATTTGGAATTCGGCGACTGAGCCATATCAGCAGTTACCATCGCCTTTAGATGCAGGCTGGTGTCATGACGAGAACGGACACACTATTCCTGACGCAATGTCTCAGCCAGCAGCACCAGAGGCCCTCCTTGACTTTGTGAAATGTGGTTGCGGGACGGACTGTATCAGTAGACGATGCGGCTGCCGAAAGGAAAGTGTTTTGTGCACAGATGCATGTATGTGCGATAATGACACGTGTCTTAACAGATGTGCAGATGTTTCGTCAGAATCGGAAAGTGATGTTGACCGAAGCGAGTGATGCAACTTAATACAGGTCTTACACAAGAGACATACCAAATGAACATGTGTTACACCCAATCAGAACTGTTATATAACCGAACGAATTATGTACATGTGTAATACAAGTAAACTTCACTAAACATATAATTAGTTCATGATCCAACAAATTCTGGTGTATGCCACATTGATAAATATAGTATCTAGTCATTCAATTAATTCAAACAATCAGACAAGTACCTAGTGTTCGCTACTCGTATTTATATAGTATTCAACATAATATATAAATGCAGATTATCTGGTGTCTACATGGCAGCACGTATCATTTGTCAGATCATGAAACAATTATACCATTTTGAATAAGTGTGTCACTGCGGATAACAATCCAAGAAAATATTTGGTGATGTAATATACATTGTAAACATTATTTATCCAGTGTGAAGGAAATAATTCTCACAGACATTACTATAGTCTATCATATGGATCACAAGCTGATGAAAAGTATCTACCGCATGTGCGACCATTTTAGGCATAATGAGATGAAATTAGTATTCAGCAAATGTTATGATAACAAATTATAAAGTCTGACTCAAAGACGCCGGTGGCATATGTTGTATTGTCTGCTGTCACTGAAGATGGTCAATCTGGTAATTTTATCTTCTTAGAATGTCATACAACGGATGGAAATTCATGTATAATTAAACAAATCACAGTTACCCTGATGTTAGTTAGTAATTGTGTACGTCTGGTAAGTATAAACCATATTGAGTAACAAACAATACGGCATAGTGCAGTGCTTGTGCGGCACTCATATATTGTACTTATATCTGTATGGGTCGCATCATACTTCAGAAACAACATCATATTGTTGTTTGGAGATTATTCCTGGTATCAATCAATGTAATATTGAACACTATAGGGTTTAATAATGCTCAAATATTTAGTTTCAGTCAGAAACCTACCACCAATACCATACTCGAATATATTGTATCACGTATCACAAATAAAAAAAATATGCATTTTGGCGGCCATTTTGAAAATATGACGATAGAGAAATATACATATGATGACCAAGAGTTGATAAAATAGTATGCTGTCTCAAAATACAAGATTCTGACTTGATAAAGTAAGTAAAATGTATGGTATGTTGACAAAAACTGACAATATACGTACATTCGGCGGCCATTTTGAAATGCGTATTCAGAAAAACTGCACCACATCCTGGCTGGGCATCCACCCCTATTATGCTCCATATAGACATGGTTAACTAAAAATACCATTGGAAATTTTCTACATGATCGGTTATGTAAAACTCATTTCTAGGCCTCTTTTCAGACTCAGGGGATAGACTAGGACTGTCATCAGATAGTTTAATGTATTGATTATGTGTGCTCATCCAATCATTGTAACGATCATTGTCCATAATCATTGGTAACCAATCATTGGCGAGGTACGCCTGAGGAAAATCTATATCTGTATATATATAATATTGTCAATAGTGCCCAGATATATAGTCTCAGCCTCTTCGTATGATACCGGCTAAGAAACCTGTTATACCGGCATAGCTTGATACCAGGAATGGTAGAATTCTATTATTCGGTTGTCAGACTGGACCCGACTTATGAGAAGTTAGGCTGCTGAGTGCCAGAACTTTAAAATATAACTTGGTCCTCAGCATATTGAGGATTTGATAGCATGGCTACTCAGCTGGTGACAGCTGATGCCAGCCCTTGAACGCCGGTCTCGAGCTTGAGCTAGCCGGACTGTCTGAGATAGTGAATATATGTTACATAATGTTGGTGTCCAACGTGGGGCCGCCAGCTTGGAAATGTATCCTTCTGTTCTGTTCAGCATGCTCAGTAGCCTAGATCATGCTAGAGCTAGCTGGTCCAAAAATGGAAAATACGTTACAACATTTTGTGCCTACTGAGTGGGCATGCACCTTTAATTGACCAAAATAATTAATTAGTGATGACTGGCGATGCTTAATTTGAAGTCTACTTGTCAAACAAAATGTTCGGGAGTGCATGACAAGTCCATGGAGAAGAATCAACCTGTGTGTATGTGCGCGTGTTGGGTAATGGAAATGATTCTAAAGTGCTGCCAAATCATGTTATTCACAACTTATTGTTGAAAAAAATGTGTGTAACTACTAAGTAACTATACATCATTCCACATTAATATAATTACCCTCGCTACTGATCGTAAGTCCGTCCGTCTGTTGGTATATTTATTTGAATGTTTTTGTAAGAGTTTCTCAAATCACCTATAATTTCTGTTTGCCTTCAGCTAATATCTCCATATTGCACACATGCATTACATAGTAATGATACATCCTTCCACATTAACACAATTATCCTTGCTAACTTGCATCCGTCCGTCTGTTTATTTATTGAAAGTTTTTGTAACAGTTTCTCAAATAGGGGCCCAAAGTGTATCGACAGGCCATTTTCTAATTGTCCATATCTTCATTCTATCGTACACACATGTGTCCCTTGTTCCCATTGTCAGGGTCAAGTGATTTACATGTACAAATTTTGCGGTATTAACTTTTTATGCCACACCACGATAGTGGAGGGGGCATTTAGTGTTACCCTTGTCCGTCCATCCGTCACCAACCTTGCAACTCGTAAAACTTTTAAACTAGCTACAGGACTGAAACTTGGTATGTAGCTTCCTTATGATGAGTAGATGCGCAAAGTTTATTTCAATTTTTTATTTGACACAAACTTCATAAACAGTTTCCTCACATTTATAGCTATCCTTCTAGTGTCATTCCGGTGACCATGACCACCACCTAGTGACTTGTTTTTCATGTCAATAATTTTGAATGTACGTCCAAATGTTGAATATCTCCTGATCTGTTAGTCGGATCATTACCAAACTTCACCAATAGCTTCCTCACTTTGATGGTTATCCACCCAGTGTCATTTGTGTGACATGGACTTCGGTTACCTTGACTACCTCATATTTTGACCTTGCCTTCGTGTCGATTGCCTTGTTTAGTGGGTAAGCCACTCCCCGGTAATCGCCTTGTTTGTTGGTCGAAACTACATTCAGCCTATGCTAACTTACTCGAGTTTCATTATGTAATGCTTAGTGTTTTCTTTCATTGCAGCACGATGTTGAAGGTTGTGTGGAATGTGATTAAATCCATCTTTGGTGTTGTCTTTACGGTATTGTCTCCACTGAAGCGACTGTGGTGCCGGCGTAAGCGGCGACTGTCCGACACCATATTGCCAATAGCCAACTACTACCCATCCACGGAGAATCTCACACCACCTGCTCAAAATGACGGCTCCCAGGTACGTGAGGCTTGGTCATTGTAATATGTCGCTGTCACTTGAGAAATGGGGCTTCGGGTTTTGGCGACCAGTGTAAATCCAGATATGACTGATCACGATTTGCACGCGACAACATTCCATCAACGAAACACCCATCATGTTTTTGACAAGCAGTATAGATCGTTAATAAACAATATGTAATATGTGGCTGTGACTGGAGATTTTGTAGCTTGTAGGATTTGCGACCAGTGTAGATCCAGATCAGACTGTGCATTTGCAGTCTGATCAGGATATGCACTGTTTGCTTTTTCCATCAATGAAACACCCGCATGCTTCTAACAAGCAATATAGATCATTATCAGGCTACAGGAGTGTGCTATTTGATCAGGAGCTACACTGGTCACAAGTCACATAAGCCCCATTTTTCCAGTAACAGCCACAAATCCCATTTCTCCAGTCACAGCCACATTATTTAAAACTTATTGAGCATGTACTCTAATCTCATGCTGGAAATCAAGAAGTTTGTTTGGCTGCCTGTCCGTCCGTCTGTCCGAGTGCACGACATTTGTTTGGTACAGAGAACAATATGTAACTAAATTCCATTCATTTTGTTCCTTGTTGTGTACTTTGAACAATGGAAAAGTACACAGAAAACAAAAGAAATACCCAACAAGTGGATGTCTGTCTGTCTCTGTCCGTCCATCCGAGATTTGTGTTAAAGTTTTCTAGTACATGTACCTACTATCTCTATAACCGTTAGTCAGATTGGCTTAAAACATCTTCGGGAAAACATGAACATCATAGTTGAATACCCTCCATATTATATGAGACACGCCATGCGATTTTGTATCTAAGAACATGTGCGATTTTTCATGAAATATATTTACAGAAACTGTGATATGTTCTGTCAATAACGTCGAAAAATGACAAAATATTCAGAGCAAATGCGGAATTGAATTCCGCATTTGCTATGAAGTTTTTGTCAACTTTCGACGTCATTTACGGAAACTATTGTAAATATTTTTCATGAAATATCGCACATGTTCTTAGGTACAAAATCTCTAGGCGGGTCTCATATAATATTCTGACTGCTGACAGATGCTGGCGTCCTGGGAGACCTGGGAGGACCCGGCGGCGCGGCGGCAGGAACAGCTCACCAAGTACGAGCAGCACCGACAGCAGCAGCTGCTGCAGACTGACGAGCCTGAGCCAGAACCAGACTACTTCCAGAGCATGGCGCCCGTCGTCAAGAAACAAACCAAGGTTCGCTCTGGATCTGTATCTTAGCAATGCATCCATCCTTAAAGATTGACTGTGATTCACACCTTGGGCCAAGTGATCGGGTGTAGTAGGGGGATTGCCATATCTGGATACTGTCTTTCACTGTTGAAAGTTTTATTGTAATTTCAGTGCTGAACGTATGTTACTCCCAATACAGGCGGCCGTTTCACTAATTATGTATGACTAAAATGTTCGTAAGTGCAAAATTATGATAGTCTGTAAATTTCACATTAATAATATTTTCGTGTAAACAATTATTGGATTAACAATTATTGGATTTACATTTATTGAGCATAGGCTGCATATGCAGCCTATGCTTAATAAATGTAAATCCATAAATTGAACTTTCCAGACGATCCTAAATTTGCACTTGCATACATTTTAGTGTACGAAGTATAGTGAAACGGCCCCCTGGTGCATTCCCGTCAGTATATTACCTTGCTGATGAATGGACATAAAACCTGAATCAGTCACTCAATCAGGCAACCTATTATTATAAACATATAGATTTCCAATTACATGTATTATAATTTATGTATATTTGCAGGTGTTAGTGAAGAAAAATGAGTCGATAAATATAAGTGCAATATCCAATAGACTAGCAGTAGCCTCGGATATCCCTCTAACTCAGGTAAGCACATCATTCACCTGCATGTTAAATTAGCTGGATTTAGCAGTAGGCAGTAGCCTCGGATATCCCTCTAACTCAGGTAAGCACATCATTCACCTGCATGTTAAATTAGCTGGATTTAGCAGTAGGCAGTAGCCTCGGATATCCCTCTAACTCAGGTAAGCACATCATTCACCTGCATGTTAAATTAGCTGGATTTAGCAGTAGGCAGTAGCCTCGGATATCCCTCTAACTCAGGTAAGCACATCATTCACCTGCATGTTAAATTAGCTGGATTTAGCAGTAGGCAGTAGCCTCGGATATTCCTCTAACTCAGGTAAGCACATCTTCACCTCATGTTTAAATTGGCCGGTTTAGCAGTAGGCAGTACCCTCGATACCCTCTTAAACTCAAGGTAAGCACATCATTCACCTGCAGTTAAATTAGCTGGATTTAGCAGGGCAGTAGCCTCGGATATTCCTCTAACTCAGGTAAGCACATCATTCACTGCATGTTAAATTAAGCCGATTTAGCGGGGATTTAGGGCAGTAGCCTCGGATATCCCTCTAACTCAGGTAAGCACATCATTCACCTGCATGTTAAATTAGCTGGATTTAGCAGTAGGCAGTAGCCTCGGATATCCCTCTAACTCAGGTAAGCACATCATTCACCTGCATGTTAAATTAGCTGGATTTAGCAGTAGGCAGTAGCCTCGGATATCCCTCTAACTCAGGTAAGCACATCATTCACCTCATGTTAAATTAGCTGGATTTAGCATAGGCAGTAGCCCTCGATACCCCTCTAACTCAGTAAGCACATCATTCACCTGCATGTTAAATTAGCTGGATTTAGCAGTAGGCAGTAGCCTCGGATATCCCTCTAACTCAGGTAAGCACATCATTCACCTGCATGTTAAATTAGCTGGATTTAGCAGTAGGCAGTAGCCTCGGATATCCCTCTAACTCAGGTAAGCACATCATTCACCTGCATGTTAAATTAGCTGGATTTAGCAGTAGGCAGTAGCCTCGGATATTCCTCTAACTCAGGTAAGCACATCAAATTATCACCTGGGCATGTAAATAAGCTGGATTATTTAGCAGTAGGCAGTAGCCTCGGATATTCCTCTAACTCAGGTAAGCACATCATTCACCTGCATGTTAAATTGGCCGGATTTATTGTCATGACTATGAAACATCAATCAATATTTGAAAGGGTCAGTTGAAGAAAGGGGCCTGATGGACTTGCCCCCTTTCTTCTAGTGACACCTTCAATTATTATAGGTCTAGTTTTCACACATATTTACAATAATTTTGAAAGACATAAATTGTAAAAGACATAAATTATCACATGTTTCTAACTATAGTCTGTTTCACGAAAGCTGCCCAAATTTTACGGCCATATAAACAATTCAAAAACATTATTTTTTTCGATAGTATTAAATTAAAGGAAAATTTAAGAATGATCCTTCTTTTTATTTTGTGAAATTCGGTCAAATATTGGTTTTATTACGAAAAATTGATTTGTCTATGGGAATTTAACATGGGGGGAAAAAGTGGTAAGGAAGTGTGGGAAGAGTCAAAAAACGAAAAAAATTGGAAATTGACTCCGAAACCTGACTAGATAGCTTGGATATGATCTAACTAAGAAAACAAAAGTTAAATTTTAAAAATCGGTCCTGTATTTCTAAAATTCAAAAAAATTTCCCCATGTTAAATCCCCATAGACATCTTCACTCCGTGACGATGTCTATGGCAGTATGGGGATTTAACATGGGGAAATTGTTTTTTCGCAATAAAATCAATATTTGACCAAATTTCACGAAATAAAAAGAAGGCTCATTCTTAATTTTTCCTTTAATTTTATATTATCAAAAGAAATCTTGTTTTTGAATTGTTTATATAGCCGTAAAATTTCGGCAGCTTTCGTGAAACAGACAGTAAATGGGCTGCCGGCTGACAAGAGACCATGCAGCATTTGCAACAATTGTAGATATTTGCCACAAAATTCCAGTAGAATCTGATTGTTACTATGATAGTATCCTTTCTGTTTCCACATCTACACAGTCTGATCGGGGCCTACTCTGTTCGCCATTGATTTAGAGACAGATTAACCCACTGTAGTCGAGGGATAAAATACTTTTTTATTGAAATCGGATTGTTTTCTTTATTTCTCCATAAAAATATATGTTGTTACCACTCGTTTGAAACGTCTCGTTGAGACGGTTCAGATGAGTGGTAACAACATACTTTTGAGAAGAAATAAAGAAAATGTGCCAAAAAAATTTAAACAATTTCATACTACTGTTTCAGTCATTGGGAGGGACGGGCTGGTTTTGTGTGTACACCATTGGATTTCAATACCAGTAGCCAATTTCACCAACATTGCAAAGTATATTTTTCTAGCAAAGTATACTTTGAGGGAGTAATCATTAATTTTTCCTGAAATGCATTATTTCATATAGAACTAACGACTGCATATATTTGAATATATATTTGATGATTAAAAGTAGGCAGAATTATTATACTGAATTTATTACATTATCACAGCCAAAATGGCTGTGATAATGTAATAAATTCAGTATAATAAAAATTAATAAATTTATCTTAAAATTGAAAATTTCTCCCTCAAAGTATACTTTGCTAGAAAAGTATACTTTGCAATGTTGGTGAAATAGGCTACTGAGGTTGCAAGTTCAATCCCCATCATGGGCGTGAAAAAAATACTTTCAGTATTTTCCATCCCACTGGTCTTCCGGATAAGCCTTTTTACACCGAGGTGCCATCTCTATATGACCATAGCTGTTGCTGGGACGTTAAACCCATTCTATCTCTCATTTTCAGTCGTCGGAGCTGGAATCATGGGTGGACGAGTCCCAGACCTGGGAGGATGAGGCGGGGGAGGATCTGTCCTGGGAGGCCGATAACGCAATCCGCGAGAAACGGAAAGCCGACCGCCAACAACGGCATGTACAGCAGCAGAGGAAGAAACAGGAACGCGAGTTAAAACCCAACGCGAGAACTATGGGCCAGTTTTCTGCTGTGAAACTGTCGTGATAATGGCTGTGGTGGGTGGAATTGCGATAATGTCTAACTGTGGGACGTGTGATAATGGTTGGAATGTGGAATGGGGGAATTGGGATAATGGTTGACGTGCGTGGGACAAAGAAACATTTTCTGCATATAAACTAGTCATAGTGGACGAAATGCAAGACAAATGGATATCTGAAGCGAGACTGTTGGAATAATGGTTAATTCCTGTTAACCGACCCCCTGGTCATGGATTATCTCCCCCTTTTTTACTTAGAATTTGGCAATTTCGCCGTGTAACTCGTAAAACTTTTAAACCATGATACCTACAGACCTGAAACTCTGTATGTAGCTTCCTTATGATGAGTAGATGCGCAAAGTTTATTTTGATTGTTGATTTGACACACAGGTCATGGATTATCTCCCTTTTTTTACTTGAAATTTTGCCTCGTTTATTATCAAACCGATATGTGGGGCATTCGTGTTCTATGAACACATTTTCTAGTTTACCATAATAACATGGTTTGGCAGCACTTTAAAATCATTTCCAGTGAAAATGATTGTGAAGTGCAGCCAAACTTATGTTTTTCTTGATAAAAATTTAACATAAAAAATAATCAGCAAATGTCCAAATTTAATTCAGCATGGCAAGGGTTAATACTCCTGTGTATGTTGGTATGTTTTATGCTGAAAGTTATAGTTAAAATATGCAGGCTTAACTAATTAATCTGACTGTTCTAGCCTGTGCACTTGTAAAACATCCATTATTCGTCCATATTATGTCGTGGACACAACAATTTGTTTATATTTATCATTCATGTTTAGAAATAGTCCATTCAGGACATTTTAGAATTGTGTACATATGATGTAACACTGCTTTGTAAATATTCATCGTTCATTCGCTCAACATTACCAGGTCACAAACCATAAAAATCCATAATGGTTGTAGTATAGTCAGAGATAATTCGATTCAGCTTATAATTAAAGGTACATGCTCCGACACTCGGTATGCACAACATGTTCTTTATACCATCATCTGAGACATTTTCTCGCAAAATAAACATTCATTCACCTTTACCCCACATATTGATTGGCATTATTATATGTGTTTCCTTAAAATGTTAACGGACATTGCTATTTATTTTCTGCATTTATTGTTTGATGTGCAATGATCATACTTTATAATCTGTCGAAAATATTATTTTTTCAGGTGACGCATTGAAGTAGTATAAATAATTAAAAAACAGCATGCCTCATTTGCATATGAAAATCGCCGGATACCACCACACCACGCGCCACTATCATTAAACTATAAATAAACTAAATGATTATATCTGTACAGCAGGCACTCGTATTTTTTAGAACTGGTGGAATAGTGACACAATTATACACTTATTTAATTCCTATTAAGAACATGTTGTGCCTACTGAGTGGGCATGTTCCTTTAAGGGTGGGAATTGGCTCAAACACCTTCCATACCGGGTGATCAGAGATAAACGTGATTTATAGTATCTATACCATGTCATACTTTAACATGTGACAAACCACAATAGAAACTGATTTCTTGAGTTTGTGACTAGTGTAGCCCCAGATCAGCCTGCACATTTGTGCAGTCTGATCAGGGCCTACACAGTCATTAGCTGGTTGATATTGATGTCACCATCCATACAGGTTAAATACGGGATTGGACCCCGTTAACCTAGCCTAAAATGACGTTAGCCGTTGACAGACATTCAAATGTGACAAACCACAACAGAAATTGGCTCGTTTAGTTTGCGACCAGTGTAGCCCCAGATCAGCATGCACATCTATGCAGTCTGCTTCGGGCCTACACACAGTTACGATCTGCTGTTGATAAGGAAATTCTTCCCTGCTGCCTCAAATGAAAACTAGATCCATATTGGAATACACTATTGGGCTATCTGATCCTGACATTAACAAATCAATACAATTTTTTTTTGTCACGAGTTACAAAATCCCAATGAATGGTAGCCAAAAGCCCATCGTACACATCTGGCATATGGCTAGCCAGCGTTTGCTGGCAAACCTAATACGACTTCTTTCAACGGCAGTACAATACCTCATTTTTATTCAAATGAATATGCAAGTGACATCAAATCGGTCAGCGCAATTGGTAACGAGCGCGTTTCTCACCAATGCGGTCCGGGTTTGATCTTCAGTATGCGGGATGGTATGTTGCTCGCCAGATTTGACAAGTGCGTTTCCTCCGGGTACTCTGGTTTCCTGCCACATTAATGACCGCTAAGTGCTCTCACACTTTTTTGTCGAGCCCGCTTGTGGAAAGCGAGACATAGTGATCGCAATGACGTCCGTGCGTCATTCCGTCCGTCCGTCCGAAATCTGCGTTAAAGTTTTTAAATACCTTATATCTCTGCAGTCCTAAGTCACGTCGACTTGAAACTTCATATGCTTATTAATATTAGTTATCATCCATATATTCATTTTATGTCCTACTCATGCGGCCCCTGTGCCCAAGGTCAAATGACTTAGAAGTTTGCGTTAAATTTTTGTCAAAATTTGCGTTTACGTTTTCAGATACCTACCGTCTCTGTAACCGTAAGTTTGATTTGCTTGAAACTTTGTATGCTTATTGGTCATCATCCATATATTCATTCTGTGTCCCACTCATGCGACCCCTGTGTCCCTAGGTCAAGGTCAAATGACTTGGAAGTTTGTGTTAAAGTTTCTGTCAAAATTTGCATATTTTCACATACCTACTATCTGTTACCGTAAGTCGGATTTGCTTGAAACTTTGTATGCTTATTGGGCATCATCCATATATTCATTCTGTGTCTCACTCATGTGGCCCCTTCGCCCCAAGGTCAAGGCCAAATGACTAGAAGTTTGGGTTATTATAAAATCTGCATTCAAGTTTTTACATACCTTATATCTCCACAATTGTTACTCCAATTTACTTCCAACTTCCAATACTTCCTTTTCACCATCCATATTTTCATTCCATAGCCCACCCATGTGGTCCACATGCCCAAGGTCAAGGTCAAATGACTTTGAAATTTGTGTTAAAGTTTTTACATACCTTACATCTCCACAACACTTACTCCGATTTACTTCAAACTTCAAATAATTTGTTATTGTCATCCATATTTTCATTCTATAGCCCACCCATGCGGCCCACGTGCCCACGATCAAGGTCAAATGTCTTTAAAATTTCCGTTAAAGCTTTTACATACCTTATATCTCCACAACCCTTAATTCAAACTTTAAATAAATACACTCAGAGACCATCAATTGCCTTGGCAGGCTCGACATGCGGGTCGCGGCCATCTGGTTTGTAATCATTGTAAAAAAAATAGTTAAAAAAAAAAAAAAAAAACAATGTAAAAAAAAATTAACATCCAATTATTTAGTATATGAAAATGTAGAAAATGAAAAAACAATTGTGATGATATGCTGCTGGTTTTGTTAGATTATGGGATTATGGCTAAGCTACACATCATGGGGTTGATGGGAGACAGAAGGGTAACCTGTACATATACATGTGGACCTGCGGTGTTGACATGGTACTTGTTATATTAAACTATGTTTTCTTGTACTTACTTCAGTTACTCCCCCACCCCAACCCCCCACAGCATCCCCACTTGCCCAAATCAGCATCAACCTATCAAACGTCATTATACCTCCGGCATACAAAGTATGTCGAGGGGTATATAGTTTTCGTAATTCCGTCCGTCCACGTTGAAATTTTCTGGTACCCATTTCTGCCACGGTAGGTCGGATTGACCTCAAACTTTATATACTTCCTTATCATCATCCATATTTTCATTCCATACGGTACCACAGCCATGCGACCTTCATGTCCAAAGTCAAGGTGAAATTACTTAGAAATTTGCATTAAAGTTTTCGGGTATCCATTATCTCTGCAACGGTAAGTGGGATTGACTTCTAACTTCATATTCGTCCTTATCATCATCCATATTTTTATTCCATACCATAGCCATGCGGCCTTCATGTCTAAGGTCAAGGTCAAATTACTTTGAAATTTGCGCTAAAGTGTTTAAATATTTGCGTTAAAGTTTTTATTTGCCAGTCCAGGCGGCGGCCAGGGGTATATGTGAACCCCTGCTTGCTTTCTCTAGTTTTCTTATCAAGGCTTCCAGCGAGGGTATTCACTTCATAATAATGATGTTCAGCTATCATTTTAAAATACAGGATTTATTTCCATCGTTGTCTTTATGCGCCTCGTGACACAAACAAACACACAAAAATGCCCATTACAAAAATCCTGGGGTAATGGATTTGTATGTTCAGCCTGAACATACAAATCTACCCCAGGATTTTTTGTAATGGGCATTTTTTTGTGTCACACGTCCTGAACATACAAATCCATTACCCCAGGATTTTTTTGTAATGGGAATTTTTTTGTGTCACAGGTCCGAGACTTCCACCTGTGTCTCTGTGTAGGTCTGGTTAAGAAATTTGTCGGAGTTTCTCTAATCTGCTACCAGGGCAGTTGTGTGCGATAGATCACATTTTCTTGTTAAATCCTGTCAAGAAAATTGTGTTACACATTTGTTTTCTCATCGCATTTACAAACAGCTGGGAAATAATTCCTGTACGTCAGGGGTTGAATAAAAACTGTCTTTAGGCTCGACAGCAGATCACATCGTTTTGAGTAAATTCTCAAGTATTTTAATCGGGGATCCAAATCGGGACATGCATAGAATGATAATAAGAATAGTTTATAAAGTAAGAATTCTATTAACATAATAGAAACTAGCATTGTACATGTATGTTCAGGCTGTTCAGGCATTCAGTTAGTTAGCTCCTAACATACACGTGTATTCTGTTCGCAGAACATCAACCACAATTGCGTCAATGTCGAAGTAGTTAGGGTTTGCCACTACACCAAATAAATATCCTTTACAGAACTGAATCTGCCGTTCAATGTTCAAATAATTCATTGTATGTGACACTTGAATCTGTAGCCGATTTCACCAACATTGCAAAGTATACTTTTCTAGCAAAGTATACTTTGAGGGAGTAATCATTTATTTTTCCTGAAATGCATTATTTCATATAGAACTAACAACTGCATATATTTGATGATTAAAAGTATGCAGAATTATTATACTGAATTGATTACATTATCACAGCCAAATTGGCTGTGATAATGTAATAAATTCAGTATAATACAAATTAATAAATTTATCATAAAATTGAAAATTTCTCCCTCAAAGTATACTTTGCTAGATAAGTATACTTTGCAGTTTTGCTGAAATCGGCTACTGGTTATACCCCTTATTTGAGTATTGTATTACTTTATTTGTACTCGTATTTTAGGGGAAAGGGCCAAGTGACTTTGGTGTGGTATGGCAGGTTATTCTAATTTCAGAGCTGAATATATTTTTTTAAAGTAAATATTCCGTTCTGATTTTGGGATTTCCCCCCAATGCAGCAGGTTATATACGGGACCGAACCTGTTAGGCCGGCCTTAAATTACCTTAGCTGTTGATAGGCCGTTAAACACAAATAAACAAGCAAAACAAACAATTCAAGAATAGCCATTGCTCCAAATAAGTTATCGAAGAATAGAAACTTGTAGTGAATGTTCAAAGCATGAGATAAACTACACTATGATAATAAATGAACTTGTTTGATATTCGACACCTTGAATACATTGGACCAATGCTGCTTGTGCTCTGGTTACATTATTACAAAGTGTTCATGGACATGTACATGGATTTACATGTATCATTGCACATTAGATTGATCATTAATGTCGTTGTTAGATGAAAAGTTGGTTTACTTGAATATAGTAAAGGAACTACCGGTATGCATGTTAACCCTTAGAAGGCGGGAAACAAAAACTTGTCTGCTGTTTTTATATGTGTTCTTCTTTCTCAATAAAAAACATGGTTTGGTAGTACTTAAGAATCATTTCCAATGGAATGATTCTCAAGTGCTGTCGTGAGTAAAAAGGTACATAAACATCAGACAGCAAAATGTAATTCAGCATTGTAAGGGTTAAGCCTGCTGAGGAATTTCAATACATGAAACCAGTAACACTGATGGATGCACCTCGAAATGTCTGCACCAACAAACAAACAAAAACATTTAATCAAAACATTAACCCTTAGACCGCTATCTTAATTGTTTTGCTGTTTATTTTCCATTTTTATCATCAAACATGCTTTGACAGCACTTTAGAATAATTTACAATATGCTTTGACATGCTGTCAAACCATGTTTTTATTGAGAAATAAGGCAAGATATAAAAGCAACAGCAGATGACAATTGTTGTGAGTAGCGGTCTAAGGGTTAATGTCAATTTCTTAGTTTCTTGACCAAAAAGTTTTGGTTAAGAAAAAAGTTGAAAATGAAAAGCAGCAGACGAGGATATTTCATTCCATCCTTGTAAGTGTTCTGGCCAGTATTGTACATGTGGTGGCAGGTGGGAGCATGCGATAGGTAATTTAATGATCAGGGTCCATCCTTACTGGAATCCAGACCAGAGAACTGGTTTGGCGCTCACATACGTCTTTGGCATTCTTGTATGTAACAGATGAATCTGGTTATACCCCTTATATGAGTATTACTTTTAGGGGAAGGGGCCAAGTGACTTTGGTGTGGTATGGACCTGGCACCAGGTCAGGTGATTCTAATTTCAGGGCTTAATATAAAAAGATTTTGATGTAAATATTTCCTTCTGATTTTGGGATTTTCCCCCCAATGCATGTGGCGAGGGCCTGGCACCAGATCAGGTTGTTCTAATTTCAGGACTGAATATATATTTTGATTGTAAATATTGAGTTCTGAAGTTGGGATTTACCCCCCTTGGACAGGTGGATATGGGACTCGACCCCGTTGACCCGTCTGCGTGTAGACTCCCTGAGGCTTGTACCTCTATGTCAGAAAAGCGGACGTTAAACCCTATTCACTCACTCACTCACTCACTCCCCCCAATGCAGCAGATTACATAATTGGGTCAAACCCGTTGGCCCGGCCTTAAATGACCGTAGCTGTTGATAGGCCGTGAAACACCAATAAATCAAATCTTTTCCCTCCTTGTAAGGGTTAACACATTCTGGATTCTGGTTACTCGTGTATATGGCCACGGTCAGTGTTCTGGCCAGTATTGTACATGAACGGCGCCATGATGTCCTGGAATGTGTCCGGCCGTCGGATCAGCTGACACTGGTCTCCATCCACCATCACCTCCGCAGGCCGGCCCTATGGAACAGATATAATCATATGTGATATTGGCACGGTATATATTTCAAATAGACGGGTTAACAATGGGGTTTATCCTTACTGGATAGTTATGTAAGAGCGCGAGGAGAATAAACTGACTAGGTACGTTAAATTAACTACCTCATAACTTCCTAAATTTAAAATGCACAAATTTCAGCTGCATAGCAACCACCAGTAAAAATGTGGAAATAATGCGACAACAGCCATTAGTCGCCCAGATAGGGGACAGTTCATGAAGGTTTGACTACGTCTACAGTGGAACTCCAGGACGTCCTGGGATGACCTACCCTCATGTTGTAGTTGGAGCCCATACTGGCACAGTACGCCCCTACATCGAACACGGCCAAGGCACAGCCCTCGTGGGGCGTCGCTAGATACCGGTCCTGAAACATGCGGTACATGGACTCCACAGGTGGAAGACTCCGACCTAGGACCCGATAAATGGCTCATTTGTAAAAATTTACCCCACCCACTGATTTCCGTACACTATACAGTATAGCCTAGAATAGGCTATACTGTATAGTGTACGGAAATTGTTGTAGGCGTTGTAGAGCCTAGAATAGGCTATACTGTATAGTGTACGGAAATTGTTGTAAATTGTTATAGGCGTTGTAGAGCCTAGAATAGGCTATACTGTGTAGTGTACGGAAATTGTTATAGGCGTTGTAGAGCCTAGAATAGGCTATACTGTATAGTGTACGGAAATTGGTGGGTGGTGTAACGTTTTTCAAACGAGCCATTTATTGGGTCCGAGGTCCGAGTCTTTCACCTGTGATGGACTCCAGCATACGTGTGATAATCCTAGGCCCAGAAGCAGTCTGGCCAATATCTGGCCTCCCATTGACACAATGTACATTTTGTAGTTCCAGATGAGGACAGAAATGTTTTTACAATCATAGGTTCAATTCACGTTTGCAAGGAAGTTTGTGGACAGCTCAGCCTCGATCAGTGAAACTTTGTGATTTTGAGCAGAGTACATGGTTGGGGATCTTACAACTAGGCCAACTGAGCTTCTATAAATAAAGACGTTACTTACTTGCTATCTCAATTAATCACTCAATTCTTTACTTAGCTACAATCACGGACCCGACTCACCTTTGCTAGGAAGTCTGCAGACTCGCACACAGGACCGACAACCTCGTACAGCCGTGTGTCCGGATCCGTGCGGGTCGGCTCTGCCAGGTCCACATGGTGGTAGGCGTTGTAGAGGGCCGGCCGTATAACCTCCGTCATCGCGCCGTTCACCACGATATAACTACAGCCATAAAACAGTCGGTGTGTGTATACGATCTTCTTTAAATGACATTGAAAGATAACAAATGTTTCAGAACCCAATTTTCATACATTATCACCTTTTGTCGTTCATTGTGTGAGATACTCATATTCCCCCCCCCCCCCTTTATTGTCGGTCAAATTCTTTTATTTTCACATAGGAAAGTGATCGCAAAATTCAACATTTCTGCGTTTTTATGCAATTGTATTGTAAAAGTACTTCAGCGATATTGCATAGCCCAGTGGCGTTTATTAGAATAATTACAGTACTTCAGTATCGACCCTTTTATCTGCGAATATCCTTTATTGAACTGTTCAATGCCAATTGTTGGAGCCTTCCATGAATTTTGCTACCATTCAAGGATACAATTCTATCTGGTTGAAATGGGTAGTTTAATAAATATTAGAAAATGTGTTCATAGAACACGGATACCCCACATACCGCTTTGATAGTAAACAAGGCAAAATTCCGAGTCCAAAAGGGGGAGATACCCCATGGCTCGGTGTCGAAGCAAAAATAGAAAACAAATGCGTAACTACTCCACATAAGGAAGCTACATACCAAGTTTCAGGTCTGTAGCTATTATGGTTTAAAACTTTTACAAGTTACAAGGGAAAATAGTGAAAATCTAAGTCGAAAAGGGGGAGATAATCCATGACCTGGGGTTGAATAAAAAATCAACATAAACTTTGCACATCTACTCATCATAAGGAAGCTACATACCAAGTCTGTAGCTATTACGGTTTAAAGGTTTTGTCAAATTCTAAGTCGAAAAGGGGGAGATAATCCATTACCCGGGGGTCATATCATAAATCAAAATAACGGAAGGACGTACAGACGGGACGGACTAGGGTATTATTAAATGCCCCCTCCACTATCGTGGTTGGGCATAAAAATACTAATGTACTTCTTCACTCCATTGCGTTTGGTGCCCAGCACTGATGTAACCAGTATGCCCGCATCGCCAATCAGGGTCCTCCCAGGTTCCAGCATCAGTGTGACATCATCAGCCTTTATGACATCATGAATCGCAGTCACCACCTCTGCTGGCGTGGCTATGTGTGAAGTCTGTCTAGTGGATGTACCATTCTGGGCTGTTCTCCAAGCCTGGGTAGATACAGAGGTGGACGACTTGGTGATAGGGTGGTCTACTATTTTCAGACAAGTAGAACACAAAAACATTTGTAGTCATAGTTTAGTCACTTTGTAAAATAAAAACTTTAACGCAAATCGGGCGGAGGGGGGTATAGTCGAGTTGAGGGGTATATAGTTTTCGTCAGTCTGTTCGTAACTCAAGGGGTATATAGTTTTCGTCAGTCTGTTCGTAAGCCGGGGGTATAATAAGCATGAAGGGTTTTTCATTGACTTGGATTGGCAAACACTGCAGAAGCGCAGGCTGAGTTGGGGTACACTGGTCTCAAATACCATAAGCCCCATTTATCGAGGCAAGTAAAGGCATGCCTCGGAATTCCTTCTTGTTTCTTAGCCTTGCCTGATAAACTTCATATGAAAAGACCATCTTGTAGTATTCTGTATGTACGTACGTGTTTGTGGAAGGGTAGACCCAGCCCACCGCCGAGGTTGAGGTAGCGCAGGCCGGGGAATTCACCCTTCAATGACCGATATAACTGGATCATGTCCACCGCACACTCACTGCAATGTAATGTAAACCAATCTAACATCAACAACAACAGTAAGAGACAAACATACAGTGGAACCTCTCTAAACCGGACAACCTGGGAGTTCCCCAGGGTGTCCGGTTTAGAGAGATTCCACTGTATATCAAGTTCGGGATCAGTCTGTGACACAAACACACGGTATAATTTTAATGACATTCCAGTGAAAACCATTACTATAAGGGTCCAGTTTAGAGAGGTTTCACTGTAGTTATATCATCCCAACCTCACATTCCCTGAAGCAGTTTGTTTGTTTCTTGGGGTTTAATGGCCCATCAACAGCTAAGGTCATTTAAGGCTTATTACTAAATCCCATATATTACCTGTACAAGTACACGTTCAAGTACATGTACAAATGGGGGGGAAAATCCCAAAATCAGAACTGAATATTTACAATAAACAAGAGTTGTCAGAAGACAACGAAGCTCGCCTGTTGGCAGCCTTCACTCAAACTTGGCACAGTTGCATAAAAAACATGAATATTACATAACTTGACCTTGGGTGAAGGGGTGTGCGGTGGACCTTGACATTGGGGTCAGTGGTGCAAGGCGGGTCGTGGGTTTGCTATAGCATAATATAGCATATTAAGATGAATGCATGTATGAAATATCAATGCGCTCCCTGAAGACAGAAGTAAAACAAAATTTAACCCAACGTTAAGTTTATGAACGCACTAAGTTGGTGATTTTCTACAGCATGATAGCTATTCACATGAGGAATGCATGTATGAATGTGCTAAGTTTGTGACCTTGACCTTGGGGAAATGGGTGGGGGGGGGTGGGGTGTGGGTCATGGATTTGCTGTAGCACAATAATAGAGGATCATCAGATGAATGCTTGTATGAAATATCAAGCGTTCCCTGTAAAGAAACAGAAGTTATAAAAAAAACGATTTACTCCAACATTAAGTTTATGATGTTGATCTTGGGGAAAGGGGTGGGGTGGGGGGGGGGGGTGTGGGTCATGGATTTGCTGTAGCACAATAGAGGATCATCAGATGTGTGCATGTATGAAATATCAAAGCGTTCCCTGTAAAGAAACAGAAGTTACACAACATTTACCCCAACGTTAAGTTTATGAACATGCTAAGTTTGTGACCTTGGGGTAAGGGTTGGGTGGTGGGTTGTGGATTTGCTACAGCATGATAGAGGGTCATCTGGGGAATGCATGTATGCCATATCAAGGCGTTCCATGAAAGGAAACAGATGTTATAAGACATTTACCCCAACGTTAAGTTTATGAATGTGCTAAGTTTGTGACCTTGACCCTAGGGTAAGGGGTGGGCGGTGGGTCATGGATTTGCTATAGCACGATAAGAGTATCATCAGATGAATGCATGTATGAAATATTAAGGCGTTCCGTGAAAGGAAACAGATGTTATAAGACATTTACCCCAATGTTAAGTTTATGAATGTGCTAAGTTTGTGACCTTGACCTTGGGGAAAGGGGTGGGGGGTGGGTGGGTCATGGATTTGCTATAGCACGATAGAGTATCATCAGATGAATGCATGTATGAAATATCAAGGCGTTCCCTGTAAAGAAACAGAAGTTATAAAAAGACATTTACTCCAACGTTAAGTTTATGATGTTGATCTTGGGGAAGTGGGTGGTGGGGGGGGGGGGGGGGGGGGTGGGGGGGGGGGGGGGGGGGGGTCATGGATTTGCTGTAGCTCATGAATGCATGTATGAAATATCAAAGCGTTCCCTGTAAAGAAACAGAAGTGACACAACATTTACCCCACCGTTAAGTTTATGAACATGTTAAGTTTGTGACCTTGACCTTGGCGTAAGGGTTGGGTGGTGTGTTGTGGATTTGCTACAGCATGATAGAGGGTCATCTGAGGAATGCATGTATGAAATATCAAGGCGTTCCATGAAAGGAAACAGATGTTATAAGAAATTTACCCCAACGTTAAGTTTATGAATGTGCTAAGTTTGTGACCTTGACCTTGGGGTAAGGGCTGGGTGGTGGGTCATGGATTTGCTACAGCATGATAGAGAGTCATGTGAGGAATGCATGTATGAAAAAACAAGGTGTTCCATGAAAGGAAACAGAAGTTATAAGACATTTACCCCAATGTTAAGTTTGTGGACGCCGACGACGCCGGGGGTATGCCATAAGCTCTTCTGCACTTCGTGCAGGCGAGCTAAAAACTATATATTCAGACCTGAAATCAGAATAATCCTGATCTGATGCCAGGTCCTCGCCACACCAGAATCATTTGCCCCCCTCCCAAAAGCAGTAGGATCAGTAATAATCTTACTACTTTTATAATGGGCAATAACCCAATTCAACTCCCAGGTAACAAAAGCACCAAAGATAAAAACGTACCCGAGGGCTAAACCAGGCAAATCGTGATTCCTATATCGCGTTCACACGACCAACCACCCACCGATCCTGATCAGACTGCGAATGCACAGGCTGATCTGGATCGACACCGTCATAAAACCGGTGTAGATCCTAATTCTACTCCCAGGTAACAAGAGTCAAATATAAAATGTACCTGAGGGCCAAACCAGGCAAATCGTGATTCCTATATGGAGGAACCCCTACTATTAATTTACGCTGTCGCGTTCATCCGACCAACCACCCACTCCCTGAAGCAGACCATGTAGACCCAACTCACATGGGAAAGTAGCAGTATTTTCCAGAAAGTATGTACAAAATTAAGTATAAATTGTATACAGTGGAACCTCTTCTAAACCGGACACCCTGTGAGGTCCCCAGGATGTCCGGTTTAGAGAGGTTCCACTGTAAATCAGACACATGACCTTGCCAAAGGTTGCGGGTGTGCTTTGCGAACTCGAACAGGCGTTATTATCAGATAGATGACACTGATATCAGTAAAATTAAGGACACATAGATTACCCATGTGTCCGGTTTAAGAGGTTCTACTGTAATTATACTAAAAGACACTATCTTGTCTCATCTGTGCTGTGTACAAAGTCAAACCATGAGAATTGGAAAATCTGATCTTTGTTCACAGGTGGACTTTATTCATAGTATAAGTGAGGTAGTAATTAAATGTGCCAGTGGAAGAAGCGGGCTAATTCCATGAGAACTTCCACTTACCCCTTCAATTGTCCCATGTTGGGGCAGCAATATTATCGTACGAAGTTCAGTGAAACGGGCCCCAATTGGATTGGAAATAAGTATTTTTGATGCCCAAGGCGAGGTTTGAAACACAACCTCTGGTATTGAAGTCCTGTGTTCTAACATCTAGGCCACACCCCATCCCCTCTCACCGGAAGACGTTAACATTCTCTATAGTAGATCCGAGATGGCAGTGGAGGCCCACCAGTTTGACCAATGGCTGCTCCTTGATGTCCGCCAGTATGTCCTGTAGTGCCTGCCTCCCAACCCCAAATTTGGTGCCCTCGGTGCCCGTACTCACGTAATGATGGACATTCTGAAATAATGAAGGTCTCTGCCCATGAATGTAAAACTCAGAGTATGCACTTGGTTTCATGATCATGATTGTAATATAGCAATTGAGGAGGCCAGTGGAAGACGGGGGGCTAACTCCTTCATGCAGTTAACCTCCTTCTTCAACTAACCCCTTCAATTATAATCATATGCAATTACAATGAAGTTAGCTAAACCCCCTTGTCCAGTCAGTCAAACTGGCTGATTTTCAGTTTTGAGAACATGCTCAAAATTCAATCGTGTTGTTCCATCGAGCTAACTGGAGTACATACTGGCATTTCATTTCATGCATGATAAATTATATTCAAAGCTTGCCCACTTGTGCAGCACCTAGTTTGTAAAACGCACATCGGCTGTTTGCCTTATTGGACAGTGCACAGTGCGAGTGCAGGTTGATCTACGTCTACACTTGTCGGAAAGATTATAAGCCTATTCCAGTCACGTATGCACGCATTACAATGACGTTTACATACCGGGTCGATGTCTGGGTTCACACGGAGTAAGACCCGTGCCGTGGTCCCACACCTGTGACAGATCTGTGCCGTCTGGGCCAGGTTAAACTCGCTGTCTGCGTTCAGGAGGCACCCATTCCTGACCGCCAACTCGATCTCCCAGCGTTGTTTGCCATTCCCATTCAGGATCATAAACTCTGGGCTAAACCCCACTTCCAGGGCTAACTTCAACTCATAGCCACTGACGAGCGTCACGGAACACCCCTTGTCCTTTAAAACCTTCAGTATGTGTGGATTCATGTTTGCCTTCACTGCGTAATTGAGGGAAAACGCTCCGGAAAACTTGTGCGACAGAGGGTCCGTGTAAGCGGCAACGTTGCGACATATCTGTGCCTTGCTATAGATGAAGAATGGAGTATGGAACGGAGAGAGCGACTCACACAGCCAGTGTAGGACGTCGGTCACCAGCTTCCCTTCACAGTAAAGGTGGCCATCAATGTACCGGAAGTTTTTATTGAAGTATATGTCATCCATCGAGTCAAAACTAAGATTCTTTGTATGTTAAAATATGTTTCTGGTACCTGGTAATGTGAGCTATACACATGTACTACCCTAATCGAATGAACCGGCTCATTTTGATACTTTTTGCTATCATTAAAATGAAGTCTGTTAACAGCTGAACAGGAAGTTAACCCATTTCATGCTGAGGATATGTCATTAGGTATGTTTGCGGAAAATCCTAAATATTTCCCTTCTATGCACTCAGAAGTATATGCGCAACCACCATTTGAACCGTCTCGTCGAGTAGTAGTAGTATACGTATAGGGAATCAGTTCATTACCGCGACCCAGGGTATCAGAATTAGCCCAAGCCTGGACCCCCAAGAGGGTAAAATTGGGTCATAATTTCCCATAATTAAGCAAGATAAAACTACATCCCACCTATGACAGAGGTTATTATAAAATCCGTGGCAAAATTGAGGACGTTTTCAACTACCCCGCCAGTAGCATGGGGGTTCTGGCTCACTTTTATAGGAGCGCAAAAACCCCGCCGACAACCATGTTTTCGACAACCACAATCCATAGAAAACTACAGCAAACGTTTCTGCAACCAAATTCTAACTATTTGTAGTACTTTATAGGAGTGTAAAAATCGCTCCGACAACAACGGTTTTCAGCAACCATTGATACCGCGACCCGGGGTTAAGAGAATTAGCCCAAGCCTGGTACACCAAGAGGGTAAAATTTTATCATAAATTTATGAGAATATATTTGAATTCGTATTGAACAAAGTAAACATAATATTTAAATATATTAAAAACTTCCAACCTTGGGAAAGTATATTTTAATAATATATAAGAACCAAAAAAATGTCCAAAAAAATGTCACACGCTAAACAAAAACTATCACAAAAAGTTATGAAAACGGCACACCCCTAATTAACTCACACAATGATTGGTGAAAATGGGGGTATAAATGCCACGAAAATTCCACAAAATTCTTCTCCTAAAATTAGGGAATTAAGAGCGGAATTAAAATCCTTTGGGGTGTCGTTTTCATCAAGATTAAGAGAAACAGGTTTAAATAAGCTTATAAAGGAAATAAAAAATGAAGAATATATGAAAAGGATGAGCCGCGCGTTCAAGCGCGGCATGTTCAAGGGAATAGAAAATAAGGATTACAAAAAGATAGCACAACAGATCGCAGATGAGTCCGTATTATCACTTAGAAGTAAAAATATTGGCAAACCAAAAAACAGGTTGCCCAAAACGGGTTTACTAAAACAGTTGATAGGGGAAGGGGATGCACTATTAGATGGGTATAATGAAAACAAAGAAACCACAGTGAAAGGACGCCGGTTAACTACACTAACCATAAAAACCAAACTTCAGGTAGATAAGACCCAAAAATTGATGACCTTGTTGCAACCTTTGCTGACTGGTAGCTTCTACCTTAGATATTCTTTTTCTTACAGATTAGTTCATCAAGATGAGAAAGATTTTCGAGGAAGACCTAAAAGTTTGATATTTTATAAAAACCTTTTCGGTAGTCCCTGGTTCAGAGAATACACACAAGTGCACAATTGGATTAAAAAGCAAGAGGAAGAAAGATTAAATATAGATAAAATAGACCGACCAAACACGAAATGGAGGTTTGTAAGGTGGGTAACCACTAGTGTTAAAATAATTTACGGAACGGCAACAAGAGATGTCGGAAGGGCGTCAGATCAAGTGGCCGGAGGACACTTGCCTGAATGGTTGCGACACAAAAAAGGACTGAAACCACTAGATAGTTTTAATGATGATCTCTGTTTATTCCGGTGTTTAGCCCTTCATACATCCAATTTACGCACTGACAGGTGTTTATCATTAACAAAAGATCTGTTGGTAACATATTTAAAATTTTGTTCCTCAAAAAAGTTTGATATTCCAAGCGGACCTGTTTTATTCGACGATCTGAACAAAATCGAAGAATGTTTTAAGATAGGTATTGATGCGTACGAACCAGTAGAAGATGGAACATGGTTTTTACGAAAAGTTGCCGCGAACTACGAAGAACTTGGTACCAAGAAGATGAAAATAGGTATTTTTAATGATCACGCATTTCTTATTACAGATATGGACAAAGCCTGTCAAATTTATTGTTGTCCAGAATGCACCCAAAGATTCACCAAATCATCCAATCTTCTTCGCCACGCAAAAACGTGTATGAGAGGAGAAACAAATGTATTGTGCAAAGCAGATAAAATAGATAGACCAACATCTGCGTTTGAAAAAGCGTTTTATCCAATACCTAAATGCAGCAAAAAAGCAATTACGTGGATAAACTTTTTTGAAGGACCACATATCCACACAGCTGTATGTGGTCACGGTGGAGAAAGAATGGTAGATGGATTTTGTTCAGAAACGGAAACAGTTTATCAATTTCACGGCTGCTATTGGCACGGATGCCCAAAACACTGCACTAAAGACGCAAAAGAAAAGTTTGAAAAAACTAAATTGCGAGATGAATTGATCAGAGCAGAGTTTGAGTTAGTAGTTATTTGGGAATGCGAATACGAAAATATTTTGGTACAAAAACCATTAGAAAACCCTCCAACAATAATTTACCCATACCACATTGTATACGATTTTGAAGCGTATTTAGATCCTACGGCCCAAAACCCCGCTACTAAAGATTTAGAATATATAAATGAACACGTTCCAATAAGTGTAAGTGTCGGAGATACACTGTCTAGAGCTATTACACACATATGTGATACTTCTCCTAAAAAATTAGTACAACTTTTTGTTGAAGATATTAGTAAGCGAGCGCAAGCAATTCGTAATGTTGTCGGTGCAGATAAAACATACGGATTTCCCACCGATATGGACCGACTTCTCTCTTCACAGAGTGGTGAGATAAAGCGGTGGATAAACCAAGTGCCGGTAATTGGTTTTAATTCCAGCAACTATGATATTAATTTAATAAAGAAACACTTAGTAGAGTCTTTAACGGATACTGTTAAAAAGGTGTTAGTAGGAAAGAAAGCAAATACGACAATCTTCCTATTTACCCCAGAATTTAGGTTTTTGGATGTAAAATTATATCTTGCTCCGAGTATTGATTATGACCGATGGGTAAGGGCGTATGGATGTGAAGCAACAAAGTCTTTCTTTCCATACGAATGGTTTGATTCCCCCCGATAAACTTAATTACGAGGGACTACCTCCCCTTGAAAACTGGGGAAATAAATTAAATCCCAGTAAAATTCTAACCCAAAATCAACTAGATGAGTGCAACAGCATTTATAAAAACCTGAAAATGAAGAGTTTCAAAGATTGGTTAGAATATTATAACAACTTGGATGTTGAACCTTTTCTAGAAGCTATTAGTAAAATGACTACATTTTATAAAACAAAAGATGTAGATATATTTAAGGACGCGGTTACCCTTCCGGGTGTTGCGTTGCAATATATTCTAAAAGGAACTATAAAACATCACGTAAAAAGTTATAAAACTAAAGAGAGTATAGCGGCAGACGCGATCTGTCCACCACTTTACGCTCCCGACGAAGAAAGTTATGAAATGTTAAAACAGGCACTAGTTGGAGGTCCATCAATTGTGTTTACAAGATATGCGGAAGCCAGAGTTTCTAGAATTAGATCAACTCCTGATGGAAACGGAAAACTCTGCAAAGCGGTGTTAGGATTTGATGCGAACGCTTTGTATTTGTCCACACTAAGTAAGGTTATGCCCTGCGGAAAGGGAAAATTATACAACGTATTTGCACCAAATAATCCGAAAAAACTTGCCGCTTTTTCAAAAACAGTATTATCCAACGATTGGTTTGGGTTTGCTGAGGTTGATATAGAAGTTCCACAGAAATTAAAAGAAAAGTTTTCAGAAATGTCCCCTATATTTATAAACAGAGTTGTAAAAGAGGAAGAAGTTCCGGACCATATGCTCAGTTATTTGAAACAAACCAACCGTGAAAAAGGAAAATGTAAGAAGTTGGTAGGAGCAATGTCTGGTAAAAAAGTTTTATTATTCACACCATTATTAAAATGGTATTTACAGCATGGATTACAAATAACAGGTCTATACAGGATTATAGACTATGAACCAGGAAAACCTTTTGAGTGGTTTGTTAAGGAAGTTACTGCCGCTAGAAGAGCCGGAGATGTTGATATATCAAAGTCCCCAATTGCAGATATTATGAAATTATTAGGAAATTCGTGTTGTGGAAAAATGATAGAATCTCCAGAAAAACATCTTAACACAACCTATACAAAAGATGAAAAATGTGTAGACAGAGCATTAAGATCCGCGTATTTTAGCGATTTGGAAGAGATCGGAGATGCGTACGAAATATCCTCAAGAAAAGTAAACGCTCGCATGACGCGTCCATTTCATTGTGGGATTGCTGTATACCAATATGCAAAACTAAGAATGTTAGAGTTTTATTATGACTTTATGGATAAATACGTAGATCGGTCTGATTTTGAGTTGATACAGATGGACACTGACAGCTTATATATGGCAGTTAGTAAAAAAACAGGAGGATTAGATGGAATGATAAAACCCCACTTACTTCATGATTTCAACAAACATAAAAATAAATGGTTGGCGTGGGATAAATGGAGTAATAGAGAGCCTGGATTATTTAAAACAGAGTTTCAGGGAGACCGCGCAATAGCTCTATCCAGCAAGTGCTA
This sequence comes from Conchocele bisecta, assembly GCA_029237695.1. Taxonomy (NCBI): domain Eukaryota; kingdom Metazoa; phylum Mollusca; class Bivalvia; order Lucinida; family Thyasiridae; genus Conchocele; species Conchocele bisecta. The sequence continues at coordinate 147,123,136 of CM055266.1, forward strand.
TTTAGTTGAGAAAATTGAAAATGCAGAATTAAAACATTCCGCAAAGGGTTTATCCGCCCGCCAAAACAATCTTTCATGGTTAAGATACAAAGAAGCACTTCATCCAACTGATATTGATAGGGGTGTAAACAGAGGTTTTAGAATGAATTCCGGTGTTATGAAAACTTATACACAGAGCAAATTAGGTCTTTCCGCTTACTATGATAAAAGAAGAGTTTTATCAGACGGAATCCATACAGAACCTCTATAACTAATTTCTCCTAAATTAAAAAAAAAAAGAAGAAAAAACGTAATTGACTTAACCAGCTGCAGTCACCGTTTGAATCTTTCTTGGTCTTCCAATTGGTCCTTTTACGGGACGTTCCGGGGGTTTTTCCCAACCTTCTCTAGATAATCCACTTATAAATTGGTCATTTTCCCACAAATCTGTAAGGCGTTTTGTCCCAATATGATATTTTTTCTTGATTTTCGTAGCAGGAACATGTCCCCGAGATCGAAGAATATCCAACAGAGCGTCTCGATTAAGAACAGACTTCATAAATCTTCTTTATATATAAAACACCACATATTAATGTTTAACATAAACTCATAATTGGGAAAATTTTAGTAATTTTTTTTTTTTACAAATCGGAGGATTAACGTAATTATAATACAGAGGTATTATAGCGAGGGACAAACCCGCCAGAGCCGCCGCTGAATAAGACCAAGAAGAATCTTCCTCTTCTTGTTTTAACGTTTGTGCGAACCCAGAAACCTCACATTGGAGAGTTTCTTTTTTATTATCAATAATTTTTTCCAAGTTTTTAATGAATTGATCATTGACACCCACCCCCTTGTTTAACTTTTTAAGCTCATTTGTCCCCCCACCGGTTACCCGCGTAATCGTTTTTTCTTTCGCAGGTAAATACAATCCAGGGGATGGGTTATTATCCCACAGTTTTTTAAGTCGCGCACTACCGATTCCAAACTTCTTTTTAAGTTGATCCGCGGTTACCTTTCCGCGGGATGAAACGATTTCTTCGATACTTTCGTTAGATAAGTACGACTTTGGCATTATTAATAGTTCATAATAGAAAAAAAGTTCAAAAAAAAAAAAAAAAAAAAAAAAAAAAAAAAAAAAAAAAAAAATGCTAAGGCGCAAAATCAAAATGCTCATATAAAAGGAGATAACTATTAGAAAGTGTTTAAAAAGGCATATTTGAAAAACCTTATTAATAATAAAATGGATAAAGTAATAGAATGGGAAGTGGAGTTTTGTAATGGTCTTGTTGACGATTATTACTATAACATGAAATCATTAGGTTAAAATAGAGTACATGAAATATCAGCGCAACCTATTACGCACCGATAAAAGAGTCACATTTCCAATATTATATCGAAAATTATGTAGGTTTTTTAAGAAACAAATTAGAGAAATGAAGGGTTTAATCAGGGTTGACAAACGATTAGTTGAAGAGAATGGAGCTAATTTTATAAAACTGTTTCAAATCAACGATTCGTTTACGGATATGGCTTTCTACGAAGAAACGGAAGAAATTAGCTTTTTGTTTGAAACAATTATAACTAAGGGTTACTGAGTAATTGCTGAGTAATGCTGAACAATTGTTGAATAATGCTGAGTAATTGTTAACTAATGCTGAGTAATTGATGAGTAAACAATGCCCATGATCTAATTCTAGAAACTCCGGCTTCCGCATATCTTGTAAACACAATTGATGGACCTCCAACTAGTGCCTGTTTTAACATTTCATAACTTTCTTCGTCGGGAGCGTAAAGTGGTGGACAGATCGCGTCTGCCGCTATACTCTCTTTAGTTTTATAACTTTTTACGTGATGTTTTATAGTTCCTTTTAGAATATATTGCAACGCAACACCCGGAAGGGTAACCGCGTCCTTAAATATATCTACATCTTTTGTTTTATAAAATGTAGTCATTTTACTAATAGCTTCTAGAAAAGGTTCAACATCCAAGTTGTTATAATATTCTAACCAATCTTTGAAACTCTTCATTTTCAGGTTTTTATAAATGCTGTTGAACTCATCTAGTTGATTTTGGGTTAGAATTTTACTGGGATTTAATTTATTTCCCCAGTTTTCAAGGGGAGGTAATCTCTCGTAATTAAGTTTATCGGAGGAATCAAACCATTCGTATGGAAAAAAAAAAAAATTGCTTCACATCCATACGCCCTTACCCATCGGTCGTAATCAATACCCGGAGCAAGATATAATTTTACATCCAAAAACCTAAATTCTGGGGTAAATAGGAAGATTGTCGTATTTGCTTTCTTTCCCACTAACACCTTTTTAACAGTATCCGTTAAAGACTCTACTAAGTGTTTCTTTATTAAATTAATATCATAGTTGCTGGAATTAAAACCAATTACCGGCACTTGGTTTATCCACCGCTTTATCTCACCACTCTGTGAAGAGAGAAGTCGGTCCATATCGGTGGGAAATCCGTATGTTTTATCTGCACCGACAACATTACGAATTGCTTGCGCTCGCTTACTAATATCTTCAACAAAAAGTTGTACTAATTTTTTAGGAGAAGTATCACATAGTGTGTAATAGCTCTAGACAGTGTATCTCCGACACTTACACTATTGGAACGTGTTCATTTATATATTATAAATCTTTAGTAGCGGGGTTTTGGGCCGTAGGATCTAAATACGCTTCAAAATCGTATACAATGTGGTATGGGTAAATTATTGTTGGAGGGTTTTCTAATGGTTTTTGTACCAAAATATTTTCGTATTCGCATTCCCAAATAACTACTAACTCAAACTCTGCTCTGATCAATTCATCTCGCAATTTAGTTTTTTCAAACTTTTCTTTTGCGTCTTTAGTGCAGTGTTTTGGGCATCCGTGCCAATAGCAGCCGTGAAATTGATAAACTGTTTCCGTTTCTGAACAAAACCCTCCATCTACCATTCTTTCTCCACCGTGACCACATACAGCTGTGTGGATATGTGGTCCTTCAAAAAAGTTTATCCACGTAATTGCTTTTTTGCTGCATTTAGGTATTGGATAAAACGCTTTTTCAAACGCAGATGTTGGTCTATCTATTTTATCTGCTTTGCACAATACATTTGTTTCTCCTCTCATACACGTTTTTGCGTGGCGAAGAAGATTGGATGATTTGGTGAATCTTTGGGTGCATTCTGGACAACAATAAATTTGACAGGCTTTGTCCATATCTGTAATAAGAAATGCGTGATCATTAAAAATACCTATTTTCATCTTCTTGGTACCAAGTTCTTCGTAGTTCGCGGCAACTTTTCGTAAAAACCATGTTCCATCTTCTACTGGTTCGTACGCATCAATACCTATCTTAAAACATTCTTCGATTTTGTTCAGAATCGTCGAATAAAACAGGTCCGCTTGGAATATCAAACTTTTTTGAGGAACAAAATATTTTAAATATGTTACCAACAGATCTTTTGTTAATGATAAACACCTGTCAGTGCGTAAATTGGATGTATGAGGGCTAAACACCGGAATAAATCAGAGATCATCATTAAAACTATCTAGTGGTTTCAGTCCTTTTTTGTGTCGCAACCATTCAGGCAAGTGTCCTCCGGCCACTTGATCTGACGCCCTTCCGACATCTCTTGTTGCCGTTCCGTAAATTATTTTAACACTAGTGGTTACCCACCTTACAAACCTCCATTTCGTGTTTGGTCGGTCTATTTTATCTATATTTAATCTTTTTTCCTCTTGCTTTTTAATCCAATTGTGCACTTGTGTATTCTCTGAACCAGGGACTACCGAAAAGGTTTTTATAAAATATCAAACTTTTAGGTCTTCCTCGAAAATCTTTCTCATCTTGATGAACTAATCTGTAAGAAAAAGAATATCTAAGGTAGAAGCTACCAGTCAGAAAAGGAATGCAAAAGGTCATCAATTTTGGGTCTTATCTACCTGAAGTTTGGTTTTTATGGTTAGTGTAGTTAACCGGCGTCCTTTCACTGTGGTTTCTTTGTTTTCATTATACCCATCTAATAGTGCATCCCCTTCCCCTATCAACTGTTTTAGTAAACCCGTTTTGGGCAACCTGTTTTTTGGTTTGCCAATATTTTTACTTCTAAGTGATAATACGGACTCATCTGCGATCTGTTGTGCTATCTTTTTGTAATCCTTATTTTCTATTCCCTTGAACATGCCGCGCTTGAACGCGCGGCTCATCCTTTTCATATATTCTTCATTTTTTATTTCCTTTATAAGCTTATTTAAACCTGTTTCTCTTAATCTTGATGAAAACGACACCCCAAAGGATTTTAATTCCGCTCTTAATTCCCTAATTTTAGGAGAAGAATTTTGTGGAATTTTCGTGGCATTTATACCCCCATTTTCACCAATCATTGTGTGAGTTAATTTAGGGTGTGCCGTTTTCATAACTTTTTGTGATAGTTTTTGTTTAGCGTGTGACATTTTTTGGTTCTTATATATTATTAAAATATACTTTCCCAAGGTTGGAAGTTTTTAATATATTTAAATATTATGTTTACTTTGTTCAATACGAATTCAAATATATTCTCATAAATTTTGAAAATTTTATCTTGTGTACCAGGCTTGGGCTAATTCTCTTAACCCCGGGTCGCGGTATCAATGGTTGCTGAAAACCGTTGTTGTTGGAGCGATTTTTACACTCCTATAAAGTACTACAAATAGTTAGAATTTGGTTGCAGAAACGTTTGCTGTAGTTTTCTATGGATTGTGGTTGTCGAAAACATGGTTGTCGGCGGGGTTTTTGCGCTCCTATAAAAGTGAGCCAGAACCCCCATGCTACTGGCGGGGTAGTTGAAAACGTCCTCAATTTTTCATAAATTAGGTAAAAACATATTCCGCATGTACGCATGTAATGTTGTCATCTTTGACGCCATTTACGGAAAATATTGCAAATTTTGTAAAAGTATTTCATGAAATTACGCAGATGTCCGAAGGTACACAATCACATGGCTTGTCTCATATGTTCAATGAAAAACAATGATGGTGTATAGGGCTGTGCAAGTTTGTATGGTGATCAAGGTCTTCCATAAACAGAACAGAAATGTGGCTGTGACTGGAGAAATGGGGTTAATGGAATGGCGAACAGTGCATATCCTGATCAGACTGTGTGGATGCAAATGCTGATTTGGATGTACTATGGATCCCATAAGCCCCATTTCGCCAGTCACAAATAATCCTGGTTTTGTCAGTCTGTGGCCCGCGTTACAAATTATGTTTAAAGCTGGGGTCCCACATGCCAGGTTATACTATAGGGAGACATATAGTTTTGTATAGTCTGTAGATATGACATTTTCTAGCAAAATGAACTTTCATTCACCATTACCCCACATATTGATAGGCATTAGTATACGTTTTATATCGGACGTAAATTTCCACACTGATATCAGGGCCGATAACCGTGTTTCCTGAAACTGTTAACGGACATTTATTTATTATCTGTATTTATTTTTTGATGTGCAATGATCATACTTTATAATCTGTCGAAAAATATTCTTTTTTCAGGTGACACCTTTAATTAGTATAAATAATTAAACTAGAAATGTGGCCTGTCGGCACACGAATTCCCCCGCTGGCAGCCAAAGAAAACGAGGCATATTTGATTATAAGCCATTTACCCAGAGCGTTAAGGTTTCGAACGCACAAGTTTGTGAGCTTGATCCTGGGCTTAGCGGGGGCAGGACGAATGTGGATTTGTCACAGGGCGGTAGACGACCATTGGAGAAATGCGTGTGTGAAATGTGAAGCAGATCCGAGCAAGGAAACAGAAATTATAAGCCATTTACCCGAGCATTAAGGTTTAGAACGCACCAAGTCTGTGACCTTGACCCTGGGCTTAGCGGGGGCGGGACAAATATGGATTTTTCACAGGGCAGTAGAGGACCATAGGAGCAATGCGTGTGTGAAATGTGAAGCAGATCCTAGCGTTAAGGTTTCAAAAGTATGTGACCTTGACCCAGGGCTTAGCGGGGGCGGGACGAATGTGGATTTGTCACAGGACGGTAGAGGACCATTGGAGCACTGTGTGTGTGAAATGTCAAGCTAATCCGAGCAAGCAAACAGAAATTATAAGCCATTTACCCAGAGCGTTAAGGTTTCAAACGCACCAATTCTGTGACCTTGACCCTGGGCTTAGCAGGGGCGGGACGAATGTGGATTTGTCACAGGGCAGTAGAGGACCATTGGAGCAATGCGTGTGTGAAATGTGAAGCAGATCAGAGCAAGGAAACAGAAATTATAAGCCATTTACCCGAGCGTTAAGGTTTCGAACGCCCCGGACCTTGACCTTGAAGCAAATCCGAGCGAGGAAACCAAAAGTATAAGCTATTTACCCGAGCGTTAAGGTCTCGGGACGGACGTACGTATGTACGTACGGACGCCGGTAACACTATATGCCCCCCTCACCATTCGGTGGCGGGGGCATACAAATATCATGCCTCATTTGCATATGAAGATAGCCTGATACCACCGGGAGTCACTATCAGTAAAATAAATATTACTAAATGATTATATCTGTATAGCGGGCACTCGTAATGGTGGAATACTGACACAATTATACACTTGTTTAATTCCTAAAAAGAACATTTTGTGCCTACGGAGTGGGCATGTACCTTTCATGGATTGTCATTGTGAACACTGATATTACAGAATTATATAATTCCCATATTTAACGTGCATCAAATTACCGGTACACAATAATATCCGTAGAATGGTACACAGTAGATTAACAAAAGAATTCAGATAACGTATATATGTCATAAGGTAAAGTATATGTCGTGCTGTAATGAATACATATATATAGTTGAAGTGTGTTGACCTGTGATGTTGATCTAGTTTCAGGTGGTGGATGTTAGCGATATTAACCCATTCAACCCAGGAGTCCATACTCACAGTATCTACAAACATGACCCATCAGGATCTGCACTGTTTGCCAGATTTTTATACTATACCTACCCATATTCGAATGGAATAGTCAAAACATTAAAATAGAAGAGTCTATGTCAGATATTTAGAGGTGAAAGGGTTAATCTTGATGTTTCTTATTCTCTGTCTACCATACTAACATACATACATGGACTAGCACTGTATCCCCTTATGCCTGTTGACGAGGGGATAATTAACACTTCCACCCTTAAGAATATTCCATTTTTATTTTCGTAATATTCCATTTTTCAGAACAGGGTGAACTTTATAAAATAATTACAATAGTGCACATGCTGAGGAGATGGCGAGCCATCTTATCTGGATATGCACAGTTGGCAAATATTGGGATAGCGGCATGTCCTCTAAACCGGACACCCTGGGATGTCCCCAGTACAGTGGAACCTCTCTAAACCGGACACCCTGGGATGTCCCCAGTACAATGGAACCTCTCTAAACTGGACACCCTGGGATGTCCCCAGTACATGGGAACATCTCTAAACTGGACACCCTGGGAAGTCCCCAGTACAGTGGAACCTCTCTAAACCGGACACCCTGGGATGTCCCCAGTACAGGGGAACATCTCTAAACCGGACACCCTGGGATGTCCCCAGTACAGTGGAACCTCTCTAAACCGGACACCCTGGGAGGTCCCCAGTACAATGGAACCTCTCTAAACTGGACACCCTGGGATGTCCCCAGTACAGGGGCACAGGTGGAAGACTCGGACCTATGACACCAAAAAAATGCCTATTAAAAAAATCCCATTACCCCACCCACTTGGTCTCGTACATTACCATCTTCTATTTATAGAAGGTGGGTATAAATATGGCTATTCTATAAAGGGCCCTCTCTTTTCCGATTCGCACAAACACAATAAACTTCGAGTAAATGTATGAAATATGTCTCTGGCAATCGATAAAGGTATTAGGTTTGTGAATATACTCACTTCAAATCGCTGTTTCAAGTATTTATTGAGTTATTCGCGTTTTGATTACCCCATCCAAAGCGAAAGTTGCGTGTACGAAAGAATCTCACACAGAATCAGAGGCCGTCCGGCGTGGATTATCGGTCATATTTGGCCGATAGCTGATCGCCAGCTGAAACTAAAGTGGTGCACCATGACCATATACATTAGCAACTCCAACCATACAAATTTCGTCCAATTATGATCGTTCACCGATCAAAAAACACTTTTTTGTCTAATTTCGTTCATTATCTGGAATCGGGTCAATGCATGCTAACATCAAGCTCTTTAACCTTAGCGATAAGCGCTAGAAATAACCCCAGCTAGCAATAACCCGCTAGCGATAACTTTCGGACTCATTAGCAATAGTTTATAACGGACCAAGCGTGTATTATACAAGGATACAACGAACAATATCACACAACCGACTGTGAATAATTTGTTGTAAAGATAATAGTACTATAATAGAAAGTTACACTTCGAAAACAGAACTTGAAAATATTAAAACACAAAAATAACACGAAAATTGGCAACTAGTGTGCCCAAGAGGTACCCCAATTGTACCCCTTAAGGGGAATGTGAGTGACCGCATGAACCCCCGTCTATGTTGTCCAGTATATATGTCTCAAAAATAAGAACACACCATTGAGTGGGGCACTTCTCCCGAAGCACTTGTAAAAACATATGATTAATCCGGGTATGACAAAAATAACGCGAAAATGGGCAACTGGTACCCCAGGATCCCCATATAGACCCCTTAAGGGGAATGTGACGGCATGCATCCACGTCTAAGTTGTCTAGTATATATGTCTCAACAATAGGAACACACGATTGAGTGGAGCACTTCTCCCTAAGCACTTGTAAAAAAGTATGTTTTATCCGACTATGATAAAAATAACGCGAAAATAGGCAACTGGTGACCCCAGGATCCCCATATGGACCCCTTAAGGGGAATGTGACGGCATGAAGCCCCGTGTAAGTTGTCTAGTATATACGTCTGAATAATAGGAAAACACCATTGAGTGGGGCACTTCTCCCGAAGCACTTGTAAAAAAATATGTTTATCCGGGTATGACAAAAATAACCCGAAAATGGGCAACTTGTGACCCTAGAACCCATATTGCGACCCCTTAAAGGGAATGTGACGGCATGAACCCACGTCTATGTTGTCTAGTATATATGTCTCAACAATAGGAACACACGATTGAGTGGGGCACTTCTCCAGAAGCACTTGTAAAATAATATGTTTATCCGGGTATGACAAAAATAAAGCGAAAATGGGCAACTGGTGACCCCAGGACCCTTATTGCGACCCCTTAAGGGGAATGTGACGGCATGAACCCGTGTCTATGTTGTCTAGTATATATGTCTCAACAACAGGAACACACGATTGAGTGGGGCACTTCACCCGAAGCACTTGTAAAAATGTATGTTTTATCCGACTATGACAAAACTAACGCGAAAATGGGCAACTGGTGACCCCAGGACCCCTATTGCGACCACTTAAGGGGAATGTGACGGCATGAAGCCCCGTGTAAGTTGTCTAGTATATACGTCTGAATAATAGGAAAACACCATTGAGTGGGGCACTTCTCCCGAAGCACTTGTACAAAAATATGTTTATCCGGGTATGACAAAAATAACCCGAACATGGGCCACTTGTGACCCTAGGACCCATATTGCGACCCCTTAAGGGGAATGTGACGGCATGAACCCCCGTCTATGTTGTCTAGTATATATGTCTCAACAATAGGAACACACGATTGAGTGGGGCACTTCTCCCGAAGCACTTGTAAAAATGTATGTTTTATCCGACTATCACACAAATAACTCTAAAATGGGCAACTGGTGACCCCAGGACCCATATTGCGACCCCTTAAGGGGAATGTGACGGCATGAACCCACGTCTATGTTGTCTAGTATATATGTCTCAACAATAGGAACACACGATTGAGTGGGGCACTTCTCCCGAAGCACTTGTAAAATAATATGTTTATCCGGGTATGACAAAAATAACGCGAAAATGGGCAACTGGTGACCCCAGGACCCTTCGTGTGACCCCTTAAGGGGAATGTGACGGCATGAACCCGCGTCTATGTTGTCTAGTATATATGTCTCAACAATAGGAACACACGATTGAGTGGGGCACTTCTCCCGAAGCACTTGTAAAAATGTATGTTTTATCCGACTATGACAAAACTAACGCGAAAATGGGCAACTGGTGACCCCAGGACCCCTATTGCGACCACTTAAGGGGAATGTGACGGCATGAAGCCCCGTGTAAGTTGTCTAGTATATACGTCTGAATATTAGGAAAACACCATTGAGTGGGACACTTCTCCCGAAGCACTTGTAAAAAAATATGTTTATCCGGGTATACGACGGGAAAAATAACCCGAAAATGGTCTAACATGTCAACTAGGACCCTAGGACCCTATTGCGACCCCTTAAGGGAATGTGACGGCATGAACACCCACGTCGATGTTGTCTAGTATATGGGATATGTCTCAACAATAGGAACAACACGATTGATGGCACCTTGTGGGCACTTCTCCCGAAGCACTTGTATAAAAATGTAGGGTGTTTTATCCGACTATGACAAAAATAACGCGAAAATGGGCAACTGGTGAGCCCCAGGACCCTTAGTGCGACCCCTTAAGGGGAATGTGACGGCATGAACCCGCGTCTATGTTGTCTAGTATATACGTCTCAACAATAGGAACACACGATTGAGTATAGGCAACTGGTGACCCCAGGATCCCCATATGGACCCCTTAAGGGGAATGTGACGGCATGAAGCCCCGTGTAAGTTGTCTAGTATATACGTCTGAATAATAGGAAAACACCATTGAGTGGGGCACTTCTCACGAAGCACTTGTAAAAATGTATGTTTTATCCGACTCTGACAAAAATAACGCGAAAATGGACAACTGGTGACACCAGGACATCTATTGCGACCCCTTAAGGGGAATGTGACGGCATGAAGCTCTGTGTAAGTTGTCTAGTATATACGTCTGAATAATAGGAAAACACCATTGAGTGGGGCACTTCTCCCGAAGCACTTGTAAAAAAATATGTTTATCCGGGTATAACAAAAATAACCCGAAAATGGGCAACTTGTGACCCTAGGACCCATATTGCGACCTCTTTAGGGGAATGTGACGGCATGAACCCCCGTCTATGTTGTCTAGTATATATGTCTCAACAATAGGAACACATGATTGAGTGGGGCACTTCTCCCGAAGCACTTGTAAAAAAGTATGTTTTATCCGACTATGACACAAATAACTCGAAAATGGGCAACTGGTGACCCCAGGACCCATATTGCGACCCCTTAAGGGGAATGTGACGGCATGAACCCCCGTCTATGTTGTCTAGTATATATGTCTCAACAATAGGAACACAAGATTGAGTGGGGCACTTCTCCCGAAGCACTTGTAAAAAAATATGTTTATCCGGGTATGACAAAAATAACCCGAAAATGGGCAACTTGTGATCCTAGGACCCATATTGCGACCCCTTAAGGGGAATGTGACGGCATGAACCCCCGTCTATGTTGTCTAGTATATATGTCTCAAAAATAGGAGCACAGGATTGAGTGGGGCACTTCTCCCGAAGCACTTGTAAACAAGTATGTTTTATCCGACTATGACAGAAATAAGTCGAAAATGGCCAACTAGTGATACCAGGACCCCTATTGCGACCCCTTAAGGGGAATTTGACGGCATGAACCCCCATCAATGTTGTCTAGCATATATGTCTCAACAATAGGAACACACGATTGAGTGGGGCACTTCTCCCGAAGCACTTGTAAAATAATATGTTTTATCCGGGTATGACAGAAATAACTCGAAAATGGCCAACTGGTGACCCCAGTCACCCTATTGCGACCCTTTAAGGGGAATGTGACGGCATGAACCCCCGTCTAAGTTGTACAGTACATATGTCTGAATAATAGGGAAACACCATTGAGTGGGGCACTTCTCCCGAAGCACTTGTAAAAACGTATGTTTTATCCGGTATGACAAAAATAACGCGAAAATGGGCAACTGGTGACCCCAGGATCCCCATATGGACCTCTTAAGGGGAATGTGACGGCATGAACCCCCGTCTAAGTTGTCTAGTATATATGTCTGAATAATAGGAAAACATCATTGAGTGGGGCACTTCTCCGAAGCACTTGTAAAATATTATGTTTTATACGGGTAAGTAAAAAATAGCTCGAAAATGTGCAACTGGCGACCCCATGACCCCTATTGCGACCCCTTAAGGGGAATGTGACGGCATGAACCCCCGTCTATCTTGTCTAGTATATATGTCTCAATAATAGGAAGACACGCTTGAGTGGGGCACTTCTCCCGAAGCACTTGTAAAATAGTATGTTTTATCCGGGTTTGACAAAAACCACGAAAATGGGCAACTGGTGACATGAGGACCCCATTGCGACCCCTTAAGGGGAATGTGACGGCATGAACCCCCGTCTATGTTGTTTAGTATATATGTCTCAATAATAGGAACACACATTTGAGTGGGGCACTTCTCCCGAAGCACTTGTAAAATAATATGTTTTATCCTGGTATGACAAAAATAAAACGAAAATGTGCAAATGGTGATCTTAGGACCCCCATTGAGACACCTTAAGGGGAATGTGACGGCATGAACCCCCGTTTATGTTGTCTAGTATATATTTTTGGATAATAGGAACAACCGATTGAGTGGGGCACTTCTCCCGAAGCGCTTGCAAAAAAATAATATTTCATGCGGGTGTGATAAAAACAACTTGAAAATGGGCAACTGGTGACCCCAGGACCCCTATTGCGACCACTTAATGGGAGTGTGACGGCATGAACGCCCGTCTATGTTGTCTAATATATATTACTGGATAATAGGAACACACGATTGAGTGAGGCACTTCTCCCGAAGTACTTGTACAAAAAAGAGTTTTATGCGGGTATGAGAAATAACACGAAAATGGACAACTGGTGACACCAGGACCCCCATTGCGACCCCTTAATGGGCATGTGACGGCATGAACCCCCATACTTGTAAAAAAAAGAGTTTCATACGGTATTTAAAAATAACACGAACATGGGCAACTGGTGACATCAGGACCCCCATTGCGACCCATTAAGGGGAATGTGACGGCATGAACCCCCCTCTACGTTTTCTAGTATATATATCTGATTAATATGAACTCATGATTGAGTGAGGCACTTCTCCCGAAGCATTTATACACAAATAGGTTTTATCCGGATATGACAAAACAACTCGAAAATGGGCAAGTGGTGACCCACAGGACCCCATTGCGACCTCTGAAGGGGAATGTGACGGCATGAACGCCGACTTTGTTGTCTAGTATATACGTCTGAATAATAGGAGCACACGATTAAATGGGGAATTTCTCCAGAAGCACTTGTAAAAACATAATTATGTTTTATGCGGGTACAAAAATAAACGAAAAAATGGGCAAATGGTGATCTTTTGGACCCCCATTGAGACCCCTTCAGGGGAATGTGACGGCATGAACCTCCATCTATGTTGTCTAGTATATATATCAGAATAATAGGAACACACACTTGAGTGGGGCACTTCTTCCAAAGCACTTGTAAACTAACATGTTTTATCCGGGTATGACAACAATAAAACGAAAATGGGCAAATGGTGATCTGAGGACCCCCATTGCTACCCCTTAAGGGGAATATGACGGCATGTGTACCCGGATAATACATATTTTTTACAAGTGCTTCGGGAGACGTGCCCCACTCAAGCCTGTGTTCTTGTTACTCAGACAGTTAATGATATATACTAGACAACAAAGACGAGCGTTCATGCCGTCACATTCCCCTTAAGGTGTCGCAATGGGGTCCTCAGGTCACCAGTTGCCCATGTTCGTGTTATTTTTTCATACTCGGATAAAACATAATATGTTACATGCGCGTCTGGAGAAGTGACCACTCATGTTTATGTTCTCCTTATTCAGCTATATATACTAGACAGCATAGACTAGGTTTCATGCCGTCACATTTCCCTTAAGGGGTCACAATGTGTCACAAGTTGCCTATGTTCGTGTTATTTTTGTCAACCACGCATAAAACAATATTTTGCAGGTGCTACGGGAGAAGTGCCCCACTCAATTATGTGTTCCTGTTATTGAGATGATTCTACTAGACAATATAGACAGGGCTCATGCCGTCACATTCCCCTTAATATGTCGCAATGGGGATCCTGAGATCACACATCCCATTCAATCATGTGTTCCTATCATTCAGATATATGTATTATACAACATAGACAGGGCTTCATTTGCTGGATTAAATTTGTTAAAACGACTGAGCATAAAAAGTACATAGGTAAAGATCATGGCTAGCTAAAAGTATAAACAACTAGATTTGTCAGTAAGCAGGGGCTTACGGAATACCCCCCCCCCCCCCCCCCCCCCCCCCCCCCCCCCCCCCCCCCCCCCCCCCCCCCCCCCCCCCCCCCCCCCCCCCCCCCCCCCCCCCCCCCCCCCCCCCCCCCCCCCCCCCCCCCCCCCCCCCCCCCCCCCCCGTGTCAGCCCTGACCTAAAATGAATTCCAGCTCGCATACTATCATTTTCAGATAACAGACTATGTCAGCACATATGGAGAGTGCGATGGTGGTTCCAGTTGAAAAAATCAAACTAGACATTCTAAGTCCGTGACCTTGACCCCTGGCATAAATGGGGGTCGTAGGTTTGTCGCAGAATGATGTATGAGTGTCAGAGAAGGGGCGGGTAAAATATGAAAGATTTCCGCAAAGGGAAAGAGAAGTTAAAAGGAAATTTACAATTGTT
>CM055266.1:147138343-147168536 GCA_029237695.1 Conchocele bisecta
CACATTTCATTTGTTTAATTACGCTCAACTTTATTGGTAACTTTTCACTGTTTAACAACTATGCCAACATGCTTCCTCATGTGTATATCTAAGCTCACCTTGAATCTGAATGTGGCCAAACAGATATCACAGGTATGATCAGATTTGTCCGGCAAATGTGCCGATTTGTCACGGGAACATGTGGATTTCTTACCGGTACGTACAGATTTCTCGCAGGAACGTGTGGATTTGTCAGAGGTACGTACAGATTTCTCGCGACAACGTGTTGATTTGCCATTAGTACGTACAAATTTTTCACGGGAACTTGCCGATCTGTCAGAAGTAACTACAGATTTATTGCGGGAACGTGCCAGTTTAGCAGCATGTACACTTTGATGGAGGATGAGTTTTGGATGAGTTTTGAAGGCTCTCTTGCAGTGTTCACATGGATATTTCTTCTTTTCTGTAACATGTACCAAGCAGGGATTATTTACACTGATAATCAAACCAAAAGGAAAATTCAATTGAGGTAATTTTGACAGTACATGTATGTGAATTATGATTTACTTTTATAGGTATTTTTTGCGTTCGTCAAAATCTTTCACTTTCATAACCCAAACTGGGGCCCGTTTCACTAAACTTTGTACAAATAAAATGTTCGTAAGTGCAAAATTATGATAGTCTGTAAATTTCACATTAACAACAATTTCTTGTAAATGATTATTGGATTTACATTTAGTGAGCATATGCAGCCTATGCTCAATACATGCAAATCCATTAATTGAAATTTACAGATGGTCCTAGATTTGCACTTACATGTACGAACATTTTAGTAGTACAACGTTTAGTGAAACGGGCCCCTGATCCCTGCTAAGAAGCAATTACTTGGCTGTAACTGGTGAAATTGGGCTAATGGCCTCGGCGGCCAGTGTAGTCCCAAATCAGTCTGATCAGGGACGGCACTGTTCGCCATTCAGTCATGCTTCTAACAAACAGTATAAATCTTTATCAGGCTGCAGGAATGTGCTAGCAGATTAGATGCCAGACTGGCAACAAATGCCCATTTCTCTGACATAGCCACATTTACGCCATCAGCTGACAAAGGATTATTGGAGATTTCTTATGCTTGCCGAAATTTAAGTAAGTTAGAAACTGTAACGCAAATTTCGGATGGCGGCACAGACAGACGATTTTATGCAGTGATCTCTATGTCTCGCTTTCCACAAATATCAATGTTAAAATGATCAAGGTCACTGCAATGACGCTGGATGGATAGCTATTAATGTGAGGAAGCTATTCAAGTTTGGTAATGATATGACAGGAGCAGGGCTTCTAATCGGTTCAGCCGTAACTGTCGGCCCAAAGGAGCCGGTACAATTAGTGCTCCCTAACCCCTCCACCCCCCCTCGCTCATGTATAGGTCGAAAACGCGTAAACGCTAGATTGTAACATGGCCCAAACAGGAAATCATGCGATTCACATGTTTTAGGAGGTGATTCTCATGTTTTGTCAAATTTTCTTTTCTAATAAACATGTTTTGGCAGCATGTGACAATCGTCTCCTAAAACGATTAAATCTCACGTTTTTGTTATTACTGATGGTGAACACGTTTTGGTCTTGTTGCATATCCAATAAGCCCAGTGTAGTCCGATCATGTCGAACATAATATACATGTGTGGCTGTAATCAGTACCGACTGTGAAGTGTCGGAGCGTTACATCATAAGTCACAGAATCGCGTCTAAATGTTAAGTAGTGCCGATCTGACCTTTGATACACGCCAATGCGATGTCCACAGATTTTTTACGTGTCCTGTTTGGGACATGTTACAATCTCACATTCTCGCGATATCGCACATAGGAAAATATGCGATTCTATCATATTCAATCTTGTGTTTTCGCAACCTTGCCGCTCGATCGCATGTTTTTGCTTCGCGATCTCGCATCAACACGCATGAGCAAAACTAACCCAAATTTTCTGTGTAACGCAGCTGCATTTTATAATTCGGGTTACAGCAAAAGCCAAAATGTATTTCCAAAAGCGGAAGGCGAGATGGCGAAAACGCGAGTCGATTCTCATGTCTTTAGCAAGTTTTCGCAAGTTTTCGCAAGTTTTCACAAGACGGAAAAATTTCAAACGACAGACAGATCATAATGCTGATTGCATTATTTTGTATTGCAGATAAACGCTTTTAAGATGGCAGACATACCTTTGTCCTTTATCAAAATGTTTGCAAACAGTAGATCCCAATGAGCCGGCTATTAACGAGCCGTCTCATCAGGATCTACGCCATTCGTACATACTTTATTTATACCCCTAATGCAGCGTAATGTAAAAGTTCCAAACTTAATATGGAATAGTCCGTGTCAAATACTTGGGGGTGAAAGGTGTAATGTAAATATTACAAACACGGATAATCACAATGCATGGTTACTTTATTTTATTATAAAATCATCAAAAATGGCGAGTCGAACAAATCATGTATCTTTAGATTCTTTACGCTAAAGCCAGTCTATTTATAAACCGCTAAGATACATTATCCACACCTACACCTGTCACCATGCGCGTGTTATGAAAAAATCAATATTCGGAGAAATGTGTTGAAAGGCGACCGAACACACAACAATTTATTACCCGACAATGTTTTAACACGGATAATTATGCCCCGGGTACTGGTATGTCATAATGTGTCATAAAATTGGCATTACTTGGTGTCAAAATCAGTACATTTACACGGTAGATACCGAAATAGCAGCAGGATTGGTGTTATTTTCAGACCAAATTTTAAGGATAGTTTTCAAATCTCAGTCGGTCCGAGATTTCCAAATTCAGTCCAGAACCGACAAACTGAAAATTTTAGAAGGAGATATTAAACATTTCGATGTATGTCCTAAATTGTTGACACCAAGGTGAAGGTCACCAAGGTGAAGGTCAGCCGAATTACACTGGTAGATATACATCAATGTGAAGAAGTTGTTGATGAAGTTTGGAGATGATCAAGAGATATTCAATACATTATTTGGATGTACGTCCAAAATTATTGACAAGAAGGTCAAGGTCACCAACGTGAAGGTGAATGTCACCCGAATAACACTAGATGGACAGTTATGAATGTGAGGAAGCTATTGATGAAGTTTGGTCATGATCCGACTATATTCAGCATTTGGATGTACGTCCAAAATTGTTGACACCAACGTCAAGGTCACCATGGTCACTGTCACCCGAATGACACAGGTTGGATAGCCATCAATGTAACAAAGCTACTAATGGATCAGGTGATATTCAACATTTGGACATACGTCTAAAATTGTTGACATGTCGAGGTCACCATGGTCACGGTCACATAAATGACACTGGGTGGATAGCCATCAATGTGAGGAAGCTATTGATGAATGTTTAGTAAGGATCCGACTAAAGGATCAGGAGGTATTCAACATTTGGACGTATGTACAACATTATTGACACAAAGGTTAAGGTCACCAAACTAACGGATCAAAAGATAAGTGAACTTTGGACGGTGTTCAAAATTTACGTCCCACAAAGGTTAAGGGCACCAAGGTGAAGGTCACCTGAATCACACTGGATGGAAAGCTATCAATGTGAGAAAGCTATAGATAAAGTTTGATAATGATCTGACTAACGGATCAAGAGATATGCAAAATGTTGACTATGTCCAAAATTGGACGTCCCACAAAGAAGAAGGTCGATGTCACCCAAATGACACTGGATGGATAGCTGTCAATGTGAGGGAGTTGTTGATAAAAGTTTAATAATGATCCGACTAACGGATCAAGTGATATATGCAAAATTTGGATTATGTCAAAAATTTACGTCCACACTGGTAATGATCTGACTAACGACAGATCAAGAGATATAGGCAACTTGGCTACGTCTAAAATTTAAGTCCCAAATTGTTGGCGATGACGGTGAAGAAGCCGGAATAGTGACCGATATACTTTCCACTATCGTGGGTGAAATAAAAGTGAAAGTGAATGGGTTTAACGTCCCACAAACAGCAACAGTCATATAGAGACAGGGCCACAGTTTAAAATCTCACACAAATGACCAAACAGTATGAAAGTATTTTTCACACCTAGGGTGAGAATTTACCTCACAACATCCAGTATTGAAGTCAGGGTTGGCCGGGAAATACCGGGGGCGTGAATTCCCGGCGGGAAATACTCCCCAAAGTGGGAAATACCGGGGGTACCGGGAAATATGAATTTTGATGTTATTATTTGATAATTAAAGTTCTTTAAATTAAGTTTTAAGCTCAGTAATAGTTAATTAAACAATCAACAACTTAATGAAAAGTCATGCAGAGCATGATGTTATTAGCCGATCAAATCAGGGTTCAATATATGTCCACATTTTAGTAGTTACGGAATCTCAGGGAAAAGTGAGAGAAGTGTTGATTTCCTCCTCAACCAAATTCTCAAGAAAAAAAATTGAATTCTATTAGAAAAATTGGGGCCCCGAAAACAATATTAATAGGAAATAAAATTTGATGTAGAAAAAAAATTGATAATTTATTTTAAAAAATTGAAGAAAAAAAAATAAACATTTGGAAAAAAAAACAGAAAAAAATAATAAAAAAAATTGAAAAATAATGCTCGCTACTGGAGCCCAGATATTTTTTTAATAGTCCTATGTTCATCTACATATATCTGCACAGGTCCACATATTGCCACAATATTGTCAACACAGTTTACGGAAATGTAATATAATAATAACACGGAGCTACGGTCATGATATTAGTTAGGCATGCAGAAACATATTTTTAGCAAAGGGATATCCCATCCCATTCACCAGTCCAGTCGAATACAAATCTTACTTAACAAAGTGACCATTAATTAACGTACTCAACAAAATGTACCAGTCGAATTGACGTCATGCGTATTCAGGCACATGCCCAGATTGGCCTTGATAACGTTTTCACTTGTTTATCGATTTAAATGGTTTTAAATCGACTCGAAGCTTACGTTCGACGGCCGCACAAACTCGATTGAACTGCACGCCTTCCAATGATTTAAATACGCAGCGCGTTTAAATAGTCAATTACGTTTTTTTAATGTGCGCACTGGTCATTTAAAAAGGGGCCCATCCGTGATTTTTTGCGCGATGTCGGGCGCAAGACAATCAATACTTTGCGGCATTGACAATAATTAAGGGGGATTGCCGCAATTGCGCGTGCTGGATGCATCCCTGCCATCCCTGCATGATACGTAAACAAATCAAAGTACGCTATGAAGGGCAATTCTTTGTTTTGATTGGTGGAAAATTTTGTGAATATTAACTAGCGTCAAATGACGCGCATACACGATCCAATGGGATAAACCCCGAGATGCTGGGGTTGCTAGTCGGAGGAGATTTTGAGCAGAGGTCGATTATAAATTAGCCGAATAAACACATTTTACGCGATTATACGTGGCTGAAACTTGTTCTATTTAATAAATAAAAGCTTTAAATTAGCCCAATAATCGGCGTATGTTGGCGTATATGGCCATTAGAGCCAACTATGGACTTCAACAACAACAACTTCCGGGTTCAATCTCTTCCGGCGTTCAGCTCATTACGTATTCAAAATTGTGTTATTTGGCTATACTGTATTTAAAGTTTTAAACAGAGATAATTGCCAAAAATGCAAACTTTATCGGTTGATGCAATTTGGAAGTGATACAGCAAAATTCGCGTTCGTAGATTACCGAATAGCGGAGAAAAGGGTTGCTACAAACTTTTTCAGAATTCGATGGATGACCAATATATTAGCCGATCTATAAATAGATCGGCTAATAATAATTTGATATAGGGGTTAATTACAATGTATAGATCTGTTTCATTCCCAGCTAGGGGTACTCATCAGGTGGAATATTTGGCAACCATGACATTTATATTTTGGTCGTATTATTTTTTTGTAAATTACTTCTTCATTTTTTAGGAAGCATCTGAGTGTCTGCTAGATACAATTCACAAGGATAATGTCATCATGATCAGACTATGTTTAGACAACAGGCTGTTAATTGTCAACCTTCTCCCACACTAATATTCGGTATCAAGAAATGAGAATAAATAATCTTAGCATGCATGATGTGCATACAGTCTCTTACAAGTCTTATAAGACTGACAATGTACTGTTGTTTTATGCTTTGCATTTGTATTACTTATTTGCATTATTATTATGACATTTATTTAACGTGAAGACTATGGGCCACGATGGTACGTATGAGATACAGTACCTAAAATCGTTAAAATTAGCCTACTAATGTCTACTTATTTGCATGTACATTGATGAGACTTTAATATACTTTAATAAACCATCAGACTATGACAACAGGCTGTTAATTGTCAGCCTTCTCTCACACCTTTTGTGTCATACTGTATAATAGTTTTCCGCGGTGCACTCAAGCATAGCAGAAAACTGTTGTCTTTAATACACGGAAGTGTAGCACGTGCAGCGAGCAGGACCGGTTTTGGTCACGTGATGTGCCGGCTGTAAGGCGTGTATCGTCATTCTTGCGATAGCAGTCTCTGCATGAACAAGTAATTTCTCGAGATGGACATTCAGAGTAGGCAGGGAGTTTCGGAAGGGAGAGGCGGTTTGGATGCGGAGATTTCGCGGAAGGTGGCGGAGCTGGTGACGGACGGGCAGAATGCTGGATGATTTGGACAGGCTAATCTCGTCGAGAATGGACAATATGGAGAAAAAGATAAGTGAAAATCAGAAACATTTATCGGAAGGGCAGTTGGCAAAAATGTCCTGCATGAAGGACATTAAATTCAAGAGAAAGAGTTGTGAGGAGCAATTCAAGTTTAACGCAGGCTTGGAGTCTAATTTCCGGGTCATAGACCAGAGTTTGACCTCCCCTACTGTCTCCAATATGACTAAAGCTGCGGAGTAGGTGTCCGAAGGTAAACATGATATTTCAAAACTGTATATCCTGTGTTTAATACAGATATATTATATTAGAAGCGAGTCTGATAGAGGTTTGTTCTATATGTACACAGTGAGGGGGAGCAGCGTAGTCCCTGATCAGAATGAGCGGATGCGCAGGCACATGTTTGTTGAAATATTTGTGGGCATGTTTTCGTAGTGAGAGACATGTTGTGTTAGTACTTGTAAATGTATTTACATGTTGTAAAAATGCGTACTGGTTGGAATTTAGCAGTATCGAGGTATACAAGGTACGTATTCTCGGGACATCTGGAGTAACGACACGGTTATTTCCCTTATTTTATTTTCTGTGTATGACACCGATATTTAAATTTACAATTGTCCTAATTTCAATACACGCGTATTAAATTATAATTACATTCGCTATTTTTCAAATAGCGTTCTTCATGGTCTGTATATGGAGAAGGAGCATCAGGTGAATTGGCGGACCCGCCCGTTGGTTTTTTCTTTGAGAGAAGGTTTTCTGGGATTCGGATTACTGGATTCCGTACTTAAGGGGATGCCGACGTTTGGGTCTATCGATTTGTGTGATCATGGAGGTTTATAAGGATTTTCACTTAGTTATATGCTAATACATTATTTCACGTTGTGAGGCGACCTCATGATTATGACAACATTTATTATTCTGGCGTATCTGTTGCCAGGTTTGATGTCGCTGCAACACCGGCAGAAAATGATACGACTGGCTGATACGTCCGAGCAGGGATGGAAGGTGGTCGGGGAGTACGAATCAAACCCGCTGGCGAGCGACTCGAAAGATGAGAAAAAGATCAACCGGACGGAGGCC
Source organism: Conchocele bisecta (assembly GCA_029237695.1). Classification (NCBI taxonomy): domain Eukaryota; kingdom Metazoa; phylum Mollusca; class Bivalvia; order Lucinida; family Thyasiridae; genus Conchocele; species Conchocele bisecta. The sequence goes on from CM055266.1 coordinate 147,146,060, forward strand.
AGGGCCAGGTCGAGGCGGGACAGGTCCAGGAGATCGAGGGGGCGATATGGCCCTTATCGCGGCCGTATGTCGGCTGTGACGTCATCCGTGACGTCTGCGGTGGCGTCTGGGCAGCACGCTCAACAACATGTACAGGGGCATGCCTCGGGGCAGAAACCAGGGGCGTGCTTTAGTTGTGGTGGACTGGGGCACTGGAAGTACGAGTGTGGCCTGAACAGGAAGGCGCAAATCAGCAGCAATAAGTTAAGTAAAACAGTTGTGAGTGAAACATGTCAATATGTTTGTAGTGATAATGAAGACCACGTGAAGTCGGGGTGTTGGTGTGATTATGGTGTTGGAGGTAAGTCAGCTGATCACAACTCGCGGCAGCCAGACTTGAAATGGGGTGAAGCTGGGTCCACAGATGGAGTGGTATCGCCGGCTAAGATTGAGAAAATCCCAATGGGAGGAAATTGGTGTAAATGCATACATTGTGGGCATCATAGACGAGGGTTATAGAATTCCGTTTAATGAGGAAAAAGAAATGATCAATAATAAGTCTGCTAGAGACAATCCGATTTTCGTTACAGGTGAATTACATGTACTGTTACAGAACGGTGTTATAGAAGAGACGATTGATAAGCCATATATTATAAATCCGTTAACGATGGCATATGGGAAAACTGGTAAGCCTAGACTGGTTTTGGATTGCAGGCACATAAATCCATGTTTAGCAACTTTCAGGTATAAATATGAAGATGTTTCTGTAGCAAGACAAATGTTTAAGGAAGGTGATTATTTATATTCCTTTGACTTGAAGGGAGCGTATCATCATGTAATGGTGTACGAGAAGCACAGGAGGTTTTTGGGGTTTTCATGGTTGGAAGGGGGGACAATTCGTTATTTTGTATTTAATTGTCTCTCTTTTGGTTTAGCCACGGCTGGCTATATATTCTCTAAGTTATTGAGAAATGTAGTGAAATATTGGCGGTCCAGTGGTCACAGGGTGGTGAATTTCCTCGATGATGGGCTCGGTGGCAGCGACAATCAGGATGAGGCTTTGGAGTGCAGCAATCATGTAAGAACAAGTCTTTTGCGACTGGGGTTTCTGATTGCTGAAGAGAAATGTGTATGGACACCTAGGCGTGTTGCAATCTGGTTGGGTTATGTTTGGGACATGCATATTGGAATGTTATTTGTTACAGATGAACGAATTAGGCGAGTGGAATTTTCTATTGAATCCGTATTAGGACAGGTCATTACTGATCAGTTGCCATTGACTGGTGTCCGGATTTTAGCTTCGGTGGTGGGACAAATCATTTCTTTGCAGACTGTTATGGGTAATCTTGTTAGGTTAAGGACACGCGGTATGTATAATTGTATTGTATGCAGGGCCAGTTGGAGTGCCCCCGTGTGCATATCGGAGGAGGCTTTAGATGAGCTGAGATTTTGGGCAGAAAATGTAAGAAAACTGAATGAGGAGGGTGGTGCTTTGAGGCAGAATTTCCAGGATGAAGTACAGCTATTTACCGATGCAAGCGGTACAGGTTATGGAGGTTTTGTTACAGGTGGCCAGAATTCCCTTGTATGTAATTCTGTTTCCAAGCATGTTGCTAATCCGTATCATTTGTGTGAGTCGAATGTAGTCGCATTGGGAGGAAACCAGAGTACCCAATATTATATTGAAAGCGATATCTGTATACATTGTGTAAATTCAGAGTCCGGAATATCTGTAGCGCACAGCGCGCAGGGTTTCCTAGAGTCGGAAAGCCGGTGTCAGCAGATTGTTAGTATGTCCCTAGGGTCGGGAACCAAATGTAATAAGAATACATGTGTACCCATAGAAGGGGGAGATAGCCCTAGAGTCGGGCAGGTTGATGCCTTAGAGTCGGGATTTATAATAAATGTTGATGTAGACATGCATACCAGGTGCGGTAATGGTACAGAGGTTATTGGATCATGGGATCAGGTTGAGCAAGCTCAGAGTTCAACCTGGAGAGAGTTGGAAGCCGTACGGAGGGTGGTGAGCAGTTTGGTAGGTCACTTGTATGGAAAGAAGGTAAAGTTGTACACGGATAATCAGAACGTGGTTAGTATTATTCAGTCAGGCAGTAGAAAGAAACACTTGCAAGATATTGCTTTGGATATAAACGGTATGATTGTTAATGCAAATATAGTTCTTGTACCGGAATGGTTACCGAGATCCGACAATAACAGAGCGGACTTTCTCAGTAGGTGTACTGATATTGACGATTGGCAGATCCAAAGGTGGGTATTTGATTGTTTGAGCAAATCATGGGGAAATCATGATATTGATAGATTCGCATCACATATGAATTCAAATTGTGAACGATTTAATTCCAGATGTTGGGTTCCTGGTATGGAGGCTGTAAATGCTTTCGATCAGTCGTGGTCGGGATGCAAAAATTGGATTGTCCCCCCTCCTAGATTGATACCAATGGTAGTAAACAAAATGTCAGGAGATAAGGCACGTGGTACATTGATAGTGCCAAAATGGAAATCGGCACCGTATTGGCCCCTGTTAACGAATAGTCAGGGCCTGTTTGTCAAACAGGTTTTGTGTTATCAAAGGCTGCCACGGAATAATGTGGTGAATTGTGGCAATGCCAGTGGGAGAAGGTGTATATTCAGGGAGAATCCATTGAAGTTTCATCTCATTGCTTTAAATTTAGCATTTGCATGAATAAGATGACACACGTATTTTGGCATGGTTTTGTGACATGCATGATACTTAATAGTTTATAAGTATGTAATATAACCCAGTCATGTGTGGGTTAGAAAACACATTATTGAGTGTATAAGTTTTATCTGTTGCACAGGTATTGCTCTGACGTGTAACGTGCTGAGCGAGCTGAGGGTGATCGGTTGCGAAGGGCTGGTAGTGTTTCCCCTAGCTGCGCCCTGCCCGGTTTACAGCAGGCAAAACCCCGCCCTGCTGCCCTAAAATCCAAATCTACCCGCCCCGCTACGCCCAAATTACAAAACCTGTGACCTAGTTTTGTCTGTATAAACTTACACGTAATCGCTAACAAATCCCAGAATATGAAAGTCAATTCCCACCTCACATGGCTCGCGCCCCGCGGAGAGATAAAACGAGATGGCACCTGGGCCCAGTATAGCGTGTATGATTTATATGAAACTGAATCAATACTGGTTTAGAGCGGCATGTTAATTTTGTCCTGTCATAAAGCTGGTCTGAACACGGTCAGGCTCAAGAGAAAACATGCGCTTGTCAAACCAACTGCTTTTGTGAGTGGATTTCACGACCAGTGTAGATTAAGATCAGATCAAATGAGATTATGCATCCTCTTAGTTCGATCCGGATTTGCGAGGTTCACCAGTTAACTATTGAGACGACAACGGAAATGTATCCATTATTCACTGTAGATATGTGAATAATGCTGAAATGCTGTTGACTGGACTGGTGGGCAAATTGGGCAATGGACGTTTAGTCCCAGTTTTCTCTGCGCAATTAGCGAATGAAAAGCGGTAACCAAGTGTGTGTTACTAGGCGCACTTGATGCTAAATTTTGTATCGGCCGAATGACCGATCATCGTGATCGACCCGTCTGCCGCTGTTTTTCGTGTTGTTTTTTTTAAATTGGGGTAATTTATATCTGAGACTTAGACATTTAATTGATCAAGATTTGTTTTGTCCAGCGTCGATTAGTGAACCTGAACTTGTTGGAGGCTATGATTACGATGGCACGTGCCTGGCATGTCCACCGATAAATAATTTTCACACATTTGTATCACGTCATACAGCGAATACCGTATTGGCATGTCCACCGACAATTTATTTTCACACATTTGTATCACGTTATGACGAAAGCACCGTCTTGTAAAAACAATACCCCGAATTAGTGGTTCACAAAGCACAATGGTCAGCCCATAATGTGTGAAACTCGTCGCCTCCGCACCCATCTAGCGTGCCACCCACCCAATAATTATATAACTGTTGGTTATTTCATTAAAATACAGGACAAAATGAGAGTCATAGTATGTACTCAGACTTTGCTGGAAATGGCGTTTCAGACCATTTTGATTTCAAAATTTTCCGGGGGGGGGGCGGGGGGGGGGGGGTGGGGGGGCATGCTCCACACCCTCCTAGCAAACTCCGGCCCCTCGGGCCCTCGAAACTTCACCCCCCCCCCCCCCCCCCCCCAACTAAATTATCGTCTTCCGCCGCGCCTGAAGTGCCCTTTTTTTGGCTAGCACCCTGCCCCCCCTTTTTCATCCTGGGGGAAACACTAGCTGGGTAGCGAGATGGCAAACAAGATTTCCACGTACATGATGAACAGTAAAAGTGACAATACAGTGACAAAAATATTATGATGGGCATTGTATTAAAATACGAATTAAGAAGAGTAAAACAGACAAATACAGGAAGGGCAATGAGGTCGTAATTGCGAAAGGGCGCACAGTGGCTTGTCCATATTCCATGCTCGAAAGGTACATGTCTGTGGCAGGTTTAACGGCCAAATCAGAATGTTTCTTATTTCGGCTGGCATATAGATCATGTGGCATTTGTAAATTGTTAGAAAGAAACAAAAAGCTCAGTTATACAAGGGCAAGGGAGGTAATTGTAGAAAAATTAAAATCTGTGAATCCTGGGGGTAATTTCGGTTTGCATTCACTCAGATCAGGAGGTGTAACAACTGCAGCAAATGCAGGAGTTAATGACCGTTGTCTCAAAAGACACGGCAGATGGCGGTCGGACATGAGTAAGGATGGTTATGTCCTGGATACCATGAGCAAGCGGCTTAAGATTACCGAGGCCTTAGATTTGTGAATTCCATTGAATGTATATTTTCAGTTTATCTGTTGAGTAATAGGAGTTTTGGTAGAGGAAAACATAGAGTATACATTTTTATTTTTGCACAGTTTGGGAATATAAAATGAGATTTAGAGATACACAAACCTAGTCTAAAAGAACTTTTCTCTTTTTTCGTAATTTGATATCCTTGGCGTAAAGATCGCAACCAGCAGATATATGTGTTTGTATTTCATTTAGAGCTAAATGGAGTATAGTTCAGACTAATAGTTTTCCGCGGTGCACTCAAGCATAGCAGAAAACTGTTGTCTTTAATACACGGAAGTGTAGCACGTGCAGCGAGCAGGACCGGTTTTGGTCACGTGATGTGCCGGCTGTAAGGCGTGTATCGTCATTCTTGCGATAGCAGTCTCTGCATGAACAAGTAATTTTCTCATATGAAAGATAGATATGATTATATATGTAAATGTAATGTATGTTATTGTACATGTACAGATGTGTGGGTCCCGTGCTTTCTAGAGTGGATTTGGCCCTAGAGGTTTGTCTCTAGTTTTAACGCAGGGACCACTGTGGTTGTTTACTGTCCATCTCGACCCATGCAGTAAAGATCGCAACCAGCAGATATATGTGTTTGTGTTTCATTTAGGGCTAAATGGAGCATAGTTAAGACTAATAAGAACCCAGGTGGTCTGTATATGGTCATGTCAAGTTGTAAAACAATTACACTTACACTGTACATGGATCTGTTATCAACAGGGATTTTCTCAAAATTCCAAAAGCAGCTTTTATTAGTGGCAGGTTACTATAGTAATGAGGGGTGTTCTTATATACAATAAAATAAGACAGTTGGCAAATACTACATAGACTTGTATATAGGGAAGAAAATTCTCTAGAAAATAATGATGTTTTTTTTCTCTAAATAACCTTATTATTTCTTTTTTTATTGCAGAATGTTTTACCTGTAGGCTTATCAGTATACACAGATATAAACCATAGTAGATATAGGGGAAAATAGAGACTCATCTTGACATTTTGAAATGAAAAAGACCACCAAGATTCATATTTCCCGGTATTTCCCAGTATTTCCCGGTATTTCCCGGTATTTCCCAGTATTTCCCGCCGTCCTGGGAAATACTCTTATTTCCTGGGAAATTGCCAACCCTGATTGAAGTCCAATGCCATATCCCCTAGTCCGCAACCCATCCCTAGCAGAAAAAGAACCCTAGAGTGATTTCACCAGACACGGGAGAAGACTGAAATGATTCCAACCTGCATGTTTCTTCATGTGTATAAGTAGACAGCCGTGGTAGGCGAACTGCCTCGTGCAGACTGGACATGGGTGTAGCTTCGGTCGCGGGGAAGCCGGGACAGCCCGCACTGGTTTCCCAGGGAATGTGCTCGTCGATGGTTCACACTGGGCCCACTCTACAACACCGGTAACAGTGAACCACTAGCCAATGATTGACTGATAGATAGATTGGGTCGACATTACAACAGAAGCCAACATCCCTCGATGTGTACTTAGCAAGATAAGTATACTTAGCAATTTTGGCTACAGAAATACCGTACCATTAGTGACTGGCTGATTGATTGATAGATTGGGGGTTTATGATTGTTCAACAGCAAGATACTAATACCTTAAAGATTCTAATAGACGCCCGGGTGTCTATTAGAATCACCACTGGCTCCGAAGTCCTGGGTGGGCATTTAATAGAGGCAAATGTTATTCAGCGAAGGGAAAATGATAAAAATATATGATTTTCACTATCTGGACAAAAACATAATGAAGGGACGTTACTCTCAAACGTCTGACCGACTTGATTGTAGTGTCTGTCAGTTTATGGACATTTTGGACCAAGACGTTTCGGCCCACTTTGGTCATTATGGTACACTCGGTAAAAATGTTTAAATACTGGTAATGTATATATCAATACAGTGTCAATCATTAATGCTGATCAGATTTATGCCTATGGACATTTCGGACCATGGACATTTCGGCCCGTATCGGTGCGATTAATTACAGCCCCGCCACGGCCACGTCCAGAACAAAACATATTTATTTTTGCTCATCTCCTAGGAAATATCGACCAACACTCCAACATGATATCAATTTCACCCATATATATAAGAGGTTTTGAGATTTTTTCAAATTGGCGTCACTGTAACCGTGTAAATTCTGATCGCCCTGTGTCCGTGCAAATAGCTACTGCCGATGAGGAATTTACTGTGATACCGGAAAAAGTTGAATTTCGTTTCCGCTTTTGAAAGTGAAAGTAGCAATTATGTTTTTTTTTCCACAATTTTCAAGGAAATACTGTAAAGAAAAGAAATCTAGTTGGACAATTGGCTCCGATTTTGTTTCAAGTTAGTACTGGGCGATTAGTGGCACAAATTTCGTGAAAATCAGCCAAAATGGCTGTGATAATGTAATAAAATCAGTATAATAATTCTGCATACTTTTAATCATCAAATATATGGAGTCGTTAGTTCTGTATGAAATAATGCATTTCCGGAAAAATAAATGAGTACTCCCTCAAAGTATACTTTGCTAGAAAAGTATACTTTGCAATGTTGGTGAAATAGGCTACTAATCAGCCTGTGCATCTGCAGTTTGATCAGGATCTGCACAGTTCATCATTCCATCAATGAAACACCCGTCATACTTCCAACAAGCAATATACATCATTATCATTCTACAGACATTTGATCAGGAGCTACACCGGTCACAAATCCCATTAGCCGCCTTTCTCCTGTCATAGCCACATAGAAGTTCACACACACCTGAGTGTAGTTTCATATGCTTAATGAGGTTGTGGTTCTGGGAGTAGGACTTGCCACAGAGATTGCACGTGAACTTCTTGACACCGGCGTGGATTTCCTTGTGTCGCCGGAGACTCGGGTGGGACGAGAAGTACTTGAGGCATTCGTCACACTGCCAGGGTGTGAAGTGGATGCTGCCCTGCTCCTGCAGCTCGCCCGGGTCGGCCCCGGCCTCGTCCGGCACATACACACCGTTACCTGGGAAACAAAAAAAGTGAAAGGGATTAACGTCCCAGCAACAGCCAGGGATTAAACTACCATGCCTCCAGAGGCCATATATAGGCCCCTTCCCCAACCCTAGGGGCCTTTTATTTATCCCAAAAATGTAAAATAAATTCTCAATTGAAAAGAAAAGTAAACAAGAGTGCGAAGGTCACAATATACGCCCGTCGAGGCAAGGCCAGTTAACGGGAGATAAACAAGTAAACCAGTAGAGTTATTGCGTGGACAAGGATATAGTGTGAAAATGAAAAATGAAAAGGGGAGATAAGTCATCAAATTTTTTAAAAATCAATAGGCTTCTTTGTCTTGCCGTGATAAACATGTATACCAAATTTGGTTACGATCGGTGAAGTAGAACTTGAGTTATTGCGTGGACAAGGATACAGAGTGCGAAAATTAAAAATGGCCGCCAAGGGGAGATAAGTCATCAAATTTTTTGGAAAATCAATAGACTTCTTCGTCTTGCCGTGATAAACATGTATACAGAATTTGGTTATGATCGGTGAAGTAGAACTTGAGTTATTGTGTGGACAAGGATAGAGAGTGTGAAAAATAAAAATGTCCGCCAAGGGGAGATGCGTCATCGGAATGTTTTGAAAATCAATAGGCTTTTTCGTCTTGCCGTGATAAACATGTAAACCGAATTTGGTTAAGAGCGGTGAAGTAGAATTTGAGTTATTGCGTAGACAAGGATACAGAGTGCGAAAAATAACTAGATGGCCGCGGCCTGCATGTCGCGCCTTGTGACGAGGCATGGACACTAAAAAAAAAGATATAGTATAACAAAAAACTTTAACCAAAAAACTTAACCAAAAAACTTAACCAAAAACTTCAAAGTAATTTGACCTTGACATTGGGCACAGGGGCCGCACGGGAGGGGGGTAGAATGAAAATATAGATGATGATAAACACCCAGGTGAAGTCTCAAGGTAATGGGCAAAGCAGTTGCAGAGATATAGTATAACAAACAAGAGCTGTAGGAGAACAGCATAGCCCGACTACGAGGGTTGTCGATGTACACATAGCTTGACAAAGAAGGTGGCTGCGGCCTACATAAAAACCTTAACCAAGGTTCACTAAAAACATTAACCAAGGGAAACTAGAAATGTGGCCTGTCGGCACACGAATACACTGGCAGCAAAGAAAATCAGCAGCATGATTGATATAAGCATTTAGCGAGCGTTTAGGTTTCAAAACGCATCAAGTCTGTGACCTTGACCCTGGGCATAGTGTGATAATCCATGCATCGGTGTAGAAGATATAGAGCGGAAGGGAATTTCAATAGGTTTGACCTTTGACCTTCAACTATGACCTTGACCTTGGACGTAGGTGCGTGGTTATTGATCGAGACACACCTTCTCACCTATCCATGAGAACATGTGCAAGGAACATTTGATAATCCAATTGCATCGTTTGTAGTGTAGAAGATATAGAGCGGAAGGGAATTTCAATAGGTTTGACCTTTGACCTTCAATGTTCACTGTGACCTGACCTTGGAGGGTTTCACCTTTGAACTGACCTTGCGAGGTGTGGTTATTGATCGCAACAACACACCTTCTCATCATGAGAAACATTTGTGCCAAGCCATTTGATAATCCATGCATCAGTGTAGAAGACATAGAGAGGAAGGGAATTTCAATAGGTTTGACCTTTGACCTTCAACAGTGACCTTGACCACCTTGGACATAGGTGCGTGGTTTATTGATCGCGACACACCTTCTCATCGTGAGAAACATTTGTGCCAAGCCATGTGGGAATTTCAATATTTTTTTACCTTTGACCTTCAACTGTGACCTTGACCTTGGATGTAGGTGCGTGGTTATTGATCGCGATACACCTTCTCATCCTGAGAAACATTTGTGCCAAGGCATTTGATAATCCATGCATCGGTGTAGAAGATATAGAGCGGAAGGGAATTTCAATAGGTTTGACCTTCAACTGTGACCTTGACCTTGGACGTAGGTGCGTGGTTATTGATTGCGACACCAATCTTCTCATCATGAGAAACATCTGTGCCAAGCCATTTGATAATCCATGCATCGGTGTAGAAGATATAGAGCGGAAGGGAATTTCAATAGGTTTGACCTTTGACCTTCAACTGTGACCTTGGACGTAGGTGCGTGGTTAGCAATTTGATAATCCATGCATCGGTGTAGAAGATATAGAGCGGAAGGGAATTTCAATGGAGGTTTGACCTTTGACCTTCAACTGTGACCTTGACCTTGGACGTAGGTGCGTGGTTATTGATCGCGACACACCTTCTCATCATGAGAAAACATTTGTGCCAAGCCATTTGATAATCCATGCATCGGTGTAGAAGATATAGAGCGGAAGGGTAATTTCAATAGGTTTGACCTTTGACCTTCAACAGTGACCTTGACCTTGGACGTAGGTGCGTGGTTTTCCAAGTATGGTTGCTGTAGGCCAAGGAGTATTCCATATACAAGCTTGAGTAAAAAACGTAACCAAGGGGAGATAACTAAGTAATCCAAGGATAAAAGTAGGTCAAGGTCAAATATAGGTCAGGGATTATTGATGTACATCACTAGGAGATGAAGTTGTCCAAGCATGGTTGATGTAGGCCCAGAAGTATTCCATATACAAGCTTGACATTAACCAAGTAATTGAAGGTTAAATGTAGGTGAAGGTAAAATAAAGGTCAGGGGTTATTGATGTACATCCCTATGAGAAAAAGTTATCCAAGTATGGTGTTTGTATGCACAATAGTATTCCATCTACAAGCTTGACTAAAAACCTTAACCAAGGTTGAGTAAAAACCTTAACCAAGGGGAATTAAGTAAGTAATTTAAGGTTAAATGTAGGTCAAGGTCAAATATAGGTCAGGGGTTGTTGATGTACATCACTAGGAGATGAAGTTGTGCAAGTATGGTTGGTGTTGTAGGGCCATGAGTATTCCATCTACAAGCTTGACTAAAAACCTTAACCAAAGAGAATTAAGTAAGTAATTCAAGAGGAAATGTAGGTCAAGGTCAAATATAGATCAGGGGTTATTGATGTACATGACTATGAGAAAAGGTTGTCCAATTATGGTGTCTGTATGCACAATAGTATTCCATCTACAAGCTTGAGTAAAAAGCTTAACCAAGGTCGAGTAAAAACCTTAACCAAGGGGAATTAAGTAAGGAATTCAAGGTTAAATGTAGGTCAAGGTCAAATATAGGTCAGGGGTTGTTGATGTACATCACTAGGAGATGAAGTTGTCCAAGTATGGTTGGTGTAGGGCCAGGAGTATTCCATCTACAAGCTTGACTAAAAACGTTAACCAAGGGGAATTAAGTAATTCAAGAGGAAATGTAGGTGAAGGTCAAATATAGATCAGGGGTTGTTGATGTACATCACTAGGAGATGGAGTTGTGCAAGTATGGTGGGTGTAGGGCCAGTAGTATTCCATATAGAAGGTTGACTAAAAATCCTTAACAAAAGGAATGAAGTAAGTAATTGAAGAGGAAATGTAGTTCAAGGTCAAATATAGATCAGGGGTTATTGATGTACATACCTATGAGAAAAGGTTGTCGAAGTATGGTGTTCTGGATGCACAATAGTATTCAATGTACAAGCTTGAAAAAAAACCTTAACCAAGGTTGACTAAAAACCTTAACCAAGGGGAATTAAGTAAGTAATTCAAGAGGAAACGTAGGTCAAGGTCAAATATAGATCAGTGGTTATTGATGTGCATCACTAGGAGATGAAGTTGTCCAAGTATGGTGGGTGTAGGGCCAGTAGTATTGCATATACAAACTTGACTAAAAACCTTAACCAAGGTTGACTAAAAACCTGAACCAAGTAATTCAAGAGGAAATGTAGGTGAAGGTCAAATATAGATCAGGGGTTATTGATGTACATCACTAGGAGATGAAGTTGTGCAAGTATGGTGGGTGTAGGGCCAATAGTATTCCATATACAAGCTTGACTAAAAACCTTAACCAAGGCGTGACGGTGACGCCGACGCCGGGGTGACAACATAAGTTCTACTTATTCTTCGAATAGTCGAGCTAAAAACTTTAACCAAAAAACTTAACCAAAAAACTTAACCAAAAACTTTAACCAAAAAACTTAACCAAAAACTTCAAAGTAATTTGACCTTGACATTGGGCACAGGGGCCGCACGGGAGGGGGGTAGAATGAAAATATAGATGATGATAAACACCCATGTGAAGTTTCAAGGTAATGGGCAAAGCAGTTGCAGAGATATAGTATAATGAAAAACTTTAACCAAAAACTTTAACCAAAAAACTTAAACTTAACCAAAAACTTTAACCAAAAAACTTAACCAAATACATCAAAGTAATTTGACCTTGACATTGGGCACAGGGGTCAGCACGGGAGGGGGGTATTGAATGAAAATATAGATGATGATAAACCACCCATGTGAAGTTTCAAGGTAATGAATGGGCAAAGCGTGCAGAGATATAGTATAACGAAAAAAATTTAACCAAAAAACTTAACCAAAAAACTTAACCAAAACAAAAAACTTAACCAAAAAACTTAACCAAAAAAACTTAACCAAAAACTTTAACCAAAGAACTCAACCAAAAACTTTAACCAAAAAACTTAACCAAACAACTTAATCAAAAACTTTAAACCGGACACACGTACGTATGTACGTACGTACACATACGTGTGTCCGGTACGTAACGTATGTACGCCAAAGTGCCGACTATCGCGCTTTCCGCAAGCGGGCGCGACAAAAAATTAACCAAAAACTTTAACCAAAAAACTTAACCAAAAACTTCAAAGTAATTTGACCTTGACATTGGGCACAGGGGCCGCACGGAAGGGGGGGGGGGTAGAATGAAAATATAGATGATGATAAACACCCATGTGAAGTTTCAAGGTAATGGGCAAAGCAGTTGCAGAGATATAGTATAATGAAAAACTTTAACCAAAAACTTTAACCAAAAAACTTAAACTTAACCAAAAACTTTAACCAAAAAACTTAACCAAAAACTTCAAAGTAATTTGACCTTGACATTGGGCACAGGGGCCGCACGGGAGGGGGGTAGAATGAAAATATAGATGATGATAAACACCCATGTGAAGTTTCAAGGTAATGGGCAAAGCAGTTGCAGAGATATAGTATAACGAAAAACTTTAACCAAAAAACTTAACCAAAAACCTTAACCAAAAACTTTAACCAAAAACTTAACCAAAAAACTTAACCAAAAACTTTAACCAAAGAACTTAACCAAAAACTTCAAAGTAATTTGACCTTGACATTGGGCACAGGGGCCGCACGGGAGGGGGGTAGAATGAAAATATAGATGATGATAAACACCCATATGAAGTTTCAAGGTAATGGGCAAAGCAGTTGCAGAGATGTAGTATAACGAAAAAATTTAACCAAAAAACTTAACAAAAAAACTTAACCAAAAACTTTAACCAAAAAACTTAACCAAAACTTCAAAGTAATTTGACCTTGACATTGGGCACACTGGCTGCACGGGAGCGGGGTAGAATGAAAATATTAGATGATGATAAACACCCATGTGAAGTTTCAAAAGGTAATGGGCAAAGCAAGTTGCAGCAGAGTGCAGAGATAGTATAAACGAAAAACTTTAACCAAAAACTTTAACCAAAAAACTTAACCAAAAACTTTAACCAAAGAACTTAACCAAAAACTTTAACCAAAAAACTTAACCAAAAAACTTAACCAAAAAACTTAACCAAAAACTTTAACCAAAGAACTTAACCAAAAACTTTAACCAAAAAACATAACCAAACAACTTAACCAAAAACTTTAATCGGCTTCTTCGTCTTGACGTGATAAACATGTATACCGAATTTGGTTACAATACGTCAAGTAGAACTCTAGTTATTGTGTGGACAAGCTGTTCCCGCCGCCAGCCCGCCCATACAAGGTGAATACATAATATGTCACGTTTTTTCTTCATGATTAAATAGGAACAAATGATCAAAACAAATTTAACCATTCACTTATTTCAGTGTATTATTACTTATTCAATATTTATGTTATGTAAAAATTTACTTAGTTCAGCTTCAAACAGCAAACTGGCTTTTTGCAGCTCAACTAATAAAATGTTCAACATTATTACAGTATTTCCACAACTCAATTTGAAAACCAATGCGTATTTGCACATTGCTGTGAGAATTTTGTACTCTCACTGTTGATAATCGATGCGTATTCAGCGAAAATAAGTGGGTAAAATATGCCAAAACACACCTTATCTGGAGCTCTGAGGCTATATTTTTTATTTCAATGGATTTCACCAAAATGTAACCTTTCAACTCTAGACCTCTATAGCAATGTTTGCAAACTGTGTAGATCCAGTGATCCAGCTCGTAACGAGGCATCATATCAGGATCTGCAATTTTTATCAACAAAGACACATTTTGCACTGTAGCAATGGAAATGATTATAAAGTGCTGCAAACCATGTTTTTATTTAAAATAGAGACAGAATATCAACGGCAGATGACAGTGTGAGTTTCCCGCATCCTAAGGGTTAAGGTTTTGATATTGAAGCACAACTGGGTAGAAATGGACCACTGATTGAACAGAAGAATTTCTAAGAATTCTATAGACTTATCCTCTTGCACATTCACAGTCAGATTTGAACATATTGGTGATGGCAGTACGATTGCTTCTGTGATTGAATGGTAAATAGCATAAACTCTCATCAGACTGCATGGATGTGCAGGGGGCGGAACAAACGTAGATTTGTCACAGAGCGGTAGAGGACTGAATGAGTTATTGGTGTTTAACAGCCAATCAACAGCTAAGGTCATTTAAGGCCGGGCCAACAGGTTCATTGGGGGGAAAATCCCCTACAATAGGAATACGAATAATCGTAATACAGTCAAACCTGTGAATAAAGGCCAGCCATGGGAAGTGACAAATCTGGGCTTTGTTCACAGGTGGTCTTTATTCGCAGGGTCATTTATATAGTAATTGTGCCATTGAGACAACACAATTATGGCCATTACAGCCAAGTGATTGCTATTCGGAGGTGGTCTTTAGCACAGGTTTGACTGTACTCACATAAGGCGTATAACCAGATCCAACTGTCACATACAAGAATGTCAACTACATGTACATATGGGGATGGCATGAACGTGGATTTGTCATAGGGCAGTAGAGGACCACAGACCATTGAAGCAATGCGTGTGTAAACTGTGAAGCAGATCCGAACAAGGAAACATTTATCTGAGCGGTAAAGTTTTGAAAACACCAAGTACATGTATATGGCCTTGTCCCTGGGCTTAGCAGGGGCGGCACGAATGTGAATTTGTCACAGGGCGGTAGAGGACCATTGTATGAAATGTGAAGTACGGTAGTGGAAATTTTAAGAATTATTGATGAAGGAAATAGAAGTTATAACATATGTATTTCTCTGATGTTAAGTTATATAAAGAGACCTTGACCTTAGGATCAGCAGGGGTTGGACGGTTGTGGATTTGTCACATTGAGGAATGCATGTGTGAAATATTAAGAATTTTTGATGAAGGAAATAGAAGTTAGATGTATAACATATTTATTACACTCTTACGAGTTATTTGCACAGGTTTCGCTGTTAGAGAAAACCTATAATCAACTCCTTACAAATAATACACAGTGAAGAGAACACCCATAATTGCACGCATGTTTTCTTGGAAACCACAAGCTACCATGCAAAATGTTCAATTTTTATTAAAATCATAATAAAGTTATTTGAAAGGGTCTTGATTGTTAATCTAGAATGTTAATGTGATTGAACACATTCCAAACATGCACTCAAATACATGTATATCTAGTTCATAGAAAAAGCTACGTAATTTGGATTTCAAAAGGTTTACATGAGGTCACGCGAGAAACACGTCACTGTGTAACTAACTATTCATGCGCACATCACAATTCATTGATTATAATATAAAATATAGACTAAATGTGCATGTATAAACGCTGTGGAAGTGTAATAAATAGGATATTTCATCGTACATGTTTGAATAGCGGAAATAATACACTCGTGTCCGTCGGCGTCCGTGCAAGCAACTTGTTCATTCAAATGTACGATGGAATATCCTCTAATTCTCTGATGTTAAGTTTAGTGATGGAAGCACAACCTGACTCCAGTATATCCGCCACAACTCGTTACAGGGGGTATAAAGACATTACATAACCAGAAAATATGTAAATTTGTTGTTTGCAGCAGCACTAGTAAATCAGGGTAAACAAGATTGGTCAGTAAGCGAGGCTTACGGAATACCCTCCGCGTGGGCCCAGGTACCCCTAAATATGCAAAATAATTTCCAAGTGTGTGGGCTTGTGACCTTGACTCTGGGCTTAGCGGGGGCGACACGAACGTGAATTTTTCACAGGGTGGTAGAGGTCCATTGGAGCAATGCGTGTGTGAAATGTGAAGCAGATCCGAGCAAGGAAATAGAAGTTATAACTGATTTCTCTGATGTTAAGTTTTGTAAAGAGACTAAGTATGTGACCATGGCCTCGATATCAGCAGGGATTTTTCAAAGCATGATAGTAGAGCCTTAGAGGAATGCATGCATGAAATATTAAGAATTTTCTATGAAAGTAATAAAAGTTATAACATATTTATCTGATGTTAAGTTTTGTAAAGAGACTAAGTATGTGACCTTGACCTTGGGATCAGCGGGGGTTGGACGGTCGTAGATATGTCACAGCATGATAGTACAACCTTACAGGAATGCACACAAGTGAAATATTAAGAATGTCAGATGAAGGAAATAGAAGTTATAACATATTTCTCTGATGTTAAGTTTTGTAAACAAACCAAGTATTTGACCTTGACCTTGGGATCAACGGGTTGTTTGGACGGTCGTGGATTTGGCAGAACATGGTAGTAGAGCCTTACAGGAATGCATGTGTGAAATATTAAGCATTTTAGATGAAGGAAATAGAAGCTATAACATATTTCTCTGATGTTAAGTTTTGTAAAGAGACTAAGTATATGTGACCTTGACCTTGGGATCAGCGGGGGTTGGACGGTCGTATATATGTCACAGCATGATAGTCAACCTTAGAGGAAGGTGCACGAGTGAAATATTAAGAATTTTCAATGAAGGAAATAGAAGTTATAACTTATTTCTCTGGTGTGAGACCCAAGTATTTGACCTTGACCTTGGGATCAGCGGGGGTTGGACGTCGTGGATTTGGCACAGCATGGTAGTAGAGCCTTACAGGAAGGAAATAGAAGTTATAACAATATTTCTCTGATGTTAAGTTTAGTGACAGACGGACGGATGCACGGACAACCTGAATCCAGTATACCCCCCACAACTCGTTGCAGGGGGTATAATTATATTAGTATAGCAGTGAGCGTGTATTCCTGCAAACTGATACCAGTAAAGGCATTATAGACACACACAGTCTGATCAGGGTCTGCATTGTTCATTGTTCTAACAAACAATAGAGGTTATTATTGGTCTGTAGGATGTGGCAGTGAATCAGGAAATACCATTAAGCCCCATTTCTCCAGTAACAAATGTAGCTGTAACTGGAGAAATGGGATTGTATGGGTTTTGCGACCAGTGTTGATCCAGATCCGCCTGTGAATCCTCAGGATCAGAATATGCACTGTTCGCCGATCCATCAATGAAAGTGAATGGGTTTAGCATCCCTGCAACAGCTAAAATCATAATAGACGGGACTTTGGTTTAAAATCACATGCAAAAGACCATTCCATCAAAGAAACACCGGTTACATGTATGCTTCTAACAAGCAATATAGATCATTATCAGGCTACCAGAGTGTGCTATTTGATCAGGAGCTACAGGTCACAATTCCCATAAACCCAATTTCTCCAGTCGCAGCCACAAATAACATTGCTCTACCTGTATAGGTGTACTCGGGTGCGGTATACGTGACCAGGGTGGCCTGTCCGGTATCATACAGTGGCACGCCCATCGGGTATTGTCCCTGGTACAGCATGTACGGGTTGAACATGTTGTTGTACATGCCGCTCTCCAGTCGGAACAGCTGCACCGTCTCACCATTCTCCGGCGGCACATCTTTCTCGCACGACTCCGAAGGCGAGAAACTGTTACACGGAGTCGGTTCTGTGCTCCAGTCTTCTACATTATTGATTCCAAACTCGTCGAAAAACTGTGATGAAGGGATACCAATGATATCAGGACTTCCCCCATTTATGTTGATCTCCATGGATTAACCTGGAAAAAAAACAGTCACAACTAGATTTGTCAGTAAGCGAGGCTTACGGCATGGGCCCAGATACCCCTAAGTATGTAGATTTCTTCCCCAAGTATGTGGGCCTGTGACCTTGACTCTGGGCTTAGCGGGGGCGGCATATATGTGGGTTTGTTACAGGGTGGTAGAGGACCATTGGAACTATGCTGGTGGGAAATGTGAAGCAGATCTGAGCAAGGAAACGGAAATTATATGCTATTTACCCGAGCGTTAAGGTTTCGAACGTACCAAGTATGTGACCTTCACCTCGGGATCAGCGAGGGTCGGACAGTCATGGATTTGTCATAGTATGATAGTGGACCCTTAGAGGAATGCATGCGTGAAATATTAAGAATTTTCGATGAAAAAAATAGAAGTTATAACATATTTCTCTGATGTTAAGTTTAGAGACGGACGGACAACCTGACTCCAGTATACCCGACAACTCGTTGCGGAGGGTATAATTAGTGTTAAACCATTGGCCAAATTTTGTATTCAATTATTGATAGCACAAATGGATTGAAGCAAATCGGTCACTGGCAGTATCGGTGACAATGTGAATGTAAGGACAAATGACCTCCAGTTTACAGTGTTGTGACAATGTCTGTGTCCGTCCGTCCGTCCGTCCTGGCACACATTAGGGTACTTATGTGGCTAGCCCCACAGGGTTATGGACTTGGTAAAGGATAGGGTTGGTTACAATTAGCCACCTAAAAAATCCTTTTATGTGGCTAAAAATCGTTTTATGTGGCTAATATTTAACATGTGATAAGCCACATAAGTATAGTACTGTAAGAACGTCCGTCCGCCCGCCCATCCGTCTGTTAACGGACTATTGTGAAAATAAAAATCCATTTGCTATACACAAGATTAACCTAACTCAGTGACTTTGAAATTGGGCACTTTAACATTAGGGCATGCAAAACAAATCGACAAGTCGAATGTTATCAATATTGGTCCTTACTCCTATGCAGGCTGTCTGCAACATAATTTCGAGTCCCACAGCCCCTGTGAATCTGTCTCAGTAGTCAGAGATCCACTTTGAGTGAGATGCAAGCTTTGTATTCTCTGGAAAAGGAGGGTGTGACCCCCTCACCAAACCTCAACCACTTCAGGTACAATGTTGGAAACATAATTTGCACCCAAATCAGTATCTCAGATACACACAAGATCACTCTGAGATTACTTAAATTTCTAAAACACAAAACAGGGGGTCGAAAAAAACATAGCGCATCTACACACCATACGGAAGCAACATGACCAATTTCTCCACTTACCGTAACAGAGATAATGGGTACCCAAAAACTTAAGGTATTAGGTCATAGATATATACACTTTACTTCAACTAGATTGTTCAGTAAAGCGAGGCTTACAGAATACACCCCGCGTGGGCCCAGGTACCCCTAAATATGTAAAAAAAATCCAAGTGTGTGGGCTTGTGACCTTGACTCTGGGCTTAGTGGGGCGGCACGAATGTGAATTTGTCACAGGGTGGTAGAGGTCCATTGGAGCAATGCGTGTGTGAAATGTGAAGCAGATCCGAGCAAGGAAATAGAAGTTACAACTGATTTCTCTGATGTTAAGTTTTGTAAAGAGACTAAGTATGTGACCTTGACCTCGATATCAGCGGGGATTTGTCACAGCATAATAGTAGAGCCTTAGAGAAATGCATGCATGAAATATTAAGAATTTTCGATGAAAGAAATACAAGTTACAACATATTTCTCTGATGTTAAGTTTTGTAAAGATGTATGTGACCTTGACCTTTGGATCAGCGGGGGCTGGACGGTCCTGGATTTGTCACAGCATGATAGTACAACCTTGGAGGAATGTATGAGCGAAATATTAAGAATTTTCGATGAAGGAACTAGAAGGTATAACTTATTTCTCTGATGTTAAGTTTTGTAAAGAGACTAAGTATTTGACCTTGACCTTGGGATCAGCGGGGGTTGGAAGTGGATTTGGCGCAGCATGGTAGTAGAGCGACATATTAAGCATTTTAGATGAAGGAAATAGAAGCTATAACATATTTATCTGATGTTAAGTTTAGTGACGGACGGACGGACAACCTGACTCCAGAATACCCCAACGCCACAACTCGTTGCGGGGGGTATAATAAGGAAGAAAATCAATAATACATTTGTGAAAGTAAATTAAGTGTTGAATTTGAAATATGGGGGTATAATACTCTTTATATACAAAATTTACCTGGAGCGCTGTGCGAGTACTTTATTAAACACCCCTACTCCACTTTATGCATGTAGTCTACAGCAATATAATTCGCTATCTCCGCCCACTCCACCCTCTCCCTAATCAGTGTTTCAAAGTAGCTTGAATACCCCATCCCCGTTCCCCACAGGCAGCCAAAGAAAGGTGAGCACATTTCCTGATAAAAATAGAGATAACTAACTACCTACATGTACGGCTACCAAACTTGCACACAATAATTGGCTACTGGTCTACATCAGAAACTGACAACTTTTCCCAGTAATGAGCCCGTACCCATTTACAACTGGGTGGACTGAAGCAGTGTGGACAAAGTGTATTTCTCAATGAAACAATTGCTTGATGAGCGAGGCTCGAACCCATGTCCGATGCTCTAGATCACGTGCTCCACACTAGGGCATAATAATTAGAGTGGGTATGCCAACACTCGTGCAGTGTCAATGCTCGCGCATTATTGCAATATGTGGCAAATTAATGTTGAAATCATCTTAGTGTCATGTTTTTTTGCTGAAGTATTTAGACATGTATCATTACGCCATTTTGACCAACTGTCTTGCGATGTAAAGATCATATATGACATCTTGTGCAGGCGATTTTTCACTTTACACATCTTGTTATGAAGCTAGTACCCTGCTGGCTATTGACATCTTTCAAAGGGACACTGTCATATGAATGAAACGTTTTCCTAATTTATGTTCTTATGTTTATTTACGCTTACATTTAATAATATGGATGCATTTACCCAGAGGAAACCCATTTGTCCGATCTGGCGACCACCATACCAGCTCACATACTGACCCTTACCGAGCATCGAACCCACCCAGGGTCACATTGATGAGAAGCACACTTTTTACCGATTGCGCTAACCGGACAACCCAGTAAATTAAGGACTCCTTGGTTTGTGGAGCAATACAAATGAATATCCTGTTGTCTCCTGATATATGCGTAAATATGATCACAAGTACGCGAACATTTGCCTACCCACCCCAGTATCTCCAAGCAAAATCCATTGAAGATTGTGTGCAGATCGAGATTTTAAGAAAATACTAGGTCCCACAACATCCATACTAAAGAAAGAAAGTAACCAAGTATGTGGTAAATGGCTAAATTACATCAATCAATATCAATGGTGATGCCCCACCAAAAATCGATGCACAAACGAGTCTCTTACCAGTATATCGATTATAAAATTAATAAGCGTCTAAGGATTCGGATCAATTTTCATTGTTTACAGGCGGTATGCTCATTCAGCGCATCGTTTCTGTTTATAAACAGTACTTTATAATAAGCAATCATAACTATTATATACAAATGTTATCACCAGTTTCTTACAAAGTGATAATAATTTCTGAAATGTATAACCTTTGTGAAAAATCAATCCATATCTTGCAAATGGCGTCAGCTTTGCATATGGGAGGTAACTCGGAACTTTGAAAGCGTCTAGGATCTGTCGGAATACAGTCAAAACGGCCCCACTCCAAATTCCCACTTTGGGGGAAAAAAACGGCCCTATACAATTTATCAAAACGTTTTATGTATGTGTCATGTACACCCTATCCAGAGGTGCCGGAGCTGGGGTGGCAGGGGCGGCGGCCGCCGCCCCAATATTTTTGCAAAAAAATCAATAAAAACAAATCTACAAAAATGTGTATGAGATATACCTATTAAAGTTGATTCTTAAGCAGCAGAATGCAGGAAATGGCATCTAGAATTAAAACAATTTATGGGTGAGGGGGGGGGGGGCATGCCCACAGACCCCGCTACCACTCCTTCGCTTCGCTCGGGTCGACATTCGCCTCCCCAATATGTATTTGCTTCCGGCGCCCCTGCTATCTGGCAAACTCGGAGCTGTACCGTATCAGAAGTAAAACAGGAATCACTAGGTGCAGACTGCTGACTGGAACTTAATGTTACAAGTGAACAAACACACATTTAAACAGACAAACATACTGATCTGTAGAAGTTGCGCCAATGAACCTGAACATATCATACATGATTTGATGAATGCCCGCCCATACCCGTTCTTCAGAAGAAAAGAGGCATCCAATAAAAAATGTACAACATGTCGCTACTATTCGCGGTACTGGTACAAAGTTTCAACATTCAAATTCACGGCAGCATCACAAGAAACTATGTAAATATAATAACATCTTTATTTCTGGAATTGCATGTGTCACAACTTGAACTGCACTTCAAGAGACTGTATTGTCATGATAAGTAGAAACTTAATAATTAAGCTACAATTGCAACGAGATT
>CM055266.1:147169036-147210663 GCA_029237695.1 Conchocele bisecta
AATCTCGTTGCAATTGTAGCTTAATTTATTAAGTTTACTACTTATCATGACAATACAGTCTCTTGAAGTGCAGTTCAAGTTGTGACACATGCAATTCCAGAAATAAAGATGTTATTATATTTACATAGTTTCTTGTGATGCTGCCGTGAATTTGAATGTTGAAACTTTGTACCAGTACCGCGAATAGTAGCGACATGTTGTACATTTTTTTATTGGATGCCTCTTTTCTTCTGAAGAACGGGTATGGGCGGGCATTCATCAAATCATGTATGATATGTTCAGGTTCATTGGCGCAACTTCTACAGATCAGTATGTTTGTCTGTTTAAATGTGTGTTTGTTCACTTGTAACATTAAGTTCCAGTCAGCAGTCTGCACCTAGTGATTCCTGTTTTACTTCTGATACGGTACAGCTCCGAGTTTGCCAGATAGCAGGGGCGCCGGAAGCAAATACATATTGGGGAGGCGAATGTCGACCCGAGCGAAGCGAAGGAGTGGTAGCGGGGTCTGTGGGCATGCCCCCCACCCCCATAAATTGTTTTAATTCTAGATGCCATTTCCTGCATTCTGCTGCTTAAGAATCAACTTTAATAGGTATATCTCATACACATTTTTGTAGATTTGTTTTTATTGATTTTTTTGCAAAAATATTGGGGCGGCGGCCGCCGCCCCTGCCACCCCAGCTCCGGCACCTCTGGATAGGGTGTACATGACACATACATAAAACGTTTTGATAAATTGTATAGGGCCGTTTTTTTCCCCCAAAGTGGGAATTTGGAGTGGGGCCGTCTTGACTGTATTCCGACAGATCCTAAACTCTTTCAAAGTTCCGAGTTACCTCCCATATGCAAAGCTGACGCCATTTGCAAGATATGGATTGATTTTTCACAAAGGTTATACATTTCAGAAATTATTATCACTTTGTAAGAAACTGGTGATAACATTTGTATATAATAGTTATGATTGCTTATTATAAAGTACTGTTTATAAACAGAAACGATGCGCTGAATGAGCATACCGCCTGTAAACAATGAAAATTGATCCGAATCCTTAGACGCTTATTAATTTTATAATCGATATACTGGTAAGAGACTCGTTTGTGCATCGATTTTTGGTGGGCCATCACCATTGATATTGATTGATGTAATCTAGCCATTTACCACATACTTGGTTACTTTCTTTCTTTAGTATGGATGTTGTGGGACCTAGTATTTTCTTAAAATCTCGATCTGCACACAATCTTCAATGGATTTTGCTTGGAGATACTGGGGTGGGTAGGCAAATGTTCGCGTACTTGTGATCATATTTACGCATATATCAGGAGATAACAGGATATTCATTTGTATTGCTCCACAAACCAAGGAGTCCTTAATTTACTGGGTTGTCCGGTTAGCGCAATCGGTATAAAGTGTGCTTCTCATCAATGTGACCCTGGGTTCGATGCTCGGTAAGGGCAGTATGTGAGCTGGTATGGTGGTCGCCAGATCGGACAAATGGGTTTCCTCTAGGTAAATGCATCCATATTATTAAATGTAAGCGTAAATAAACATAAGAACATAAATTAGGAAAACGTTTCATTCATATGACAGTGTCCCTTTGAAAGATGTCAATAGCCAGCAGGGTACTAGCTTCATAACAAGATGTGTAAAGTGAAAAATCGCCTGCACAAGATGTCATATATGATCTTTACATCGCAAGACAGTTGGTCAAAATGGCGTAATGATACATGTCTAAATACTTCAGGCAAAAAAACATGACACTGAAGATGATTTCAACATTAATTTGCCACATATTGCAATAATGCGCGAGCATTGACACTGCACGAGTGTTGGCATACCCACTCTAATTATGCCCTAGTGTGGAGCACGTGATCTAGAGCATCGGACATGGGTTCGAGCCTCGCTCATCAAGCAATTGTTTCATTGAGCAATACACTTTGTCCACACTGCTTCAGTCCACCCAGTTGTAAATGGGTACGGGCTCATTACTGGGAAAAGTTGTCAGTTTCTGATGTAGACCAGTAGCAAATTATTGTGTGCAAGTTTGGTAGCCGTACATGTAGGTAGTTAGTTATCTCTATTTTTATCAGGAAATGTGCTCACCTTTCTTTGGCTGCCTGTGGGGAACGGGGATGGGGTATTCAAGCTACTTTGAAACACTGATTAGGGAGAGGGTGGAGTGGGCGGAGATAGCGAATTATATTGCTGTAGACTACATGCATAAAGTGGAGTAGGGGTGTTTAATAAAGTACTCGCACAGCGCTCCAGGTAAATTTTGTATATAAAGAGTATTATACCCCCATATTTCAAATTCAACACTTAATTTACTTTCACAAATGTATTATTGATTTTCTTCCTTATTATACCCCCCGCAACGAGTTGTGGCGTTGGGGTATTCTGGAGTCAGGTTGTCCGTCCGTCCGTCCGTCACCAAACTTAACATCAGATAAATATGTTATAGCTTCTATTTCCTTCATCTAAAATGCTTAATATGTCGCTCTATACTACCATGCTGCGCCAAATCCACTTCCAACCCCCGCTGAATCCCAAGGTCAAGGTCAAATACTTTAGTCTCTTTACAAAACTTAACATCAGAGAAATAAGTTATACCTTCTAGTTCCTTCATCGAAAATTCTTAATATTTCGCTCATACATTCCTCCAAGGTTGTACTATCATGCTGTGACAAATCCAGGACCGTCCAGCCCCCGCTGATCAAAGGTCAAGGTCACATACATCTTTACAAAAACTTAACATCAGAGAAATATGTTGTAACTTATTTACTTTCATCGAAAATTCTTAATATTTCATGCATGCATTTCTCTAAGGCTCTACTATTATGCTGTGACAAATCCCCGCTGATATCGAGGTCAAGGTCACATACTTAGTCTCTTTACAAAATTTAACATCAGAGAAATCGGTTGTAACTTCTATTTCCTTGCTCGGATCTGCTTCACATTTCACACACGCATTGCTCCAATGGACCTCTACCACCCTGTGACAAATTCACATTCGTGCCGCCCCCACTAAGCCCAGAGTCAAGGTCACAAGCCCACACACTTGGATTTTTTTACATATTTAGGGGTACCTGGGCCCACGCGGGGTGTATTCTGTAAGCCTCGCTTACTGAACAATCTAGTTGAAGTAAAGTGTATATATCTATGACCTAATACCTTAAGTTTTTGGGTACCCATTATCTCTGTTACGGTAAGTGGAGAAATTGGCATGTTGCTTCCGTATGGTGTGTAGATGCGCTATGTTTTTTTCGACCCCCTGTTTTGTGTTTAGAAATTTAAGTAATCTCAGAGTGATCTTGTGTGTATCTGAGATACTGATTTGGGTGCAAATTATGTTTCCAACATTGTACCTGAAGTGGTTGAGGTTTGGTGAGGGGGTCACACCCTCCTTTTCCAGAGAATACAAAGCTTGCATCTCACTCAAAGTGGATCTCTGACTACTGAGACAGATTCACAGGGGCTGTGGGACTCGAAATTATGTTGCAGACAGCCTGCATAGGAGTAAGGACCAATATTGATAACATTCGACTTGTCGATTTGTTTTGCATGCCCTAATGTTAAAGTGCCCAATTTCAAAGTCACTGAGTTAGGTTAATCTTGTGTATAGCAAATGGATTTTTATTTTCACAATATCCGTTAACAGGACGATGGGCGGGGCGACGGACGTTCATACAGTACTATACTTAATGTTGGCTTATCACATGTTAAAATATTAGCCACATAAAAACGATTTTTAGCCACATAAAAGGATTTTTTAGGTGGCTAATTGTAACCAACCCTATCCTTTACCAAGTCCATAACCCTGTGGGGCTAGCCACATAAAGTACCTAATGTGTGCCAGGACGGACGGACGGACACAGACATTGTCACAACACTGTAAACTGGAGGTCATTTGTCCTTACATTCACATTGTCACCGATACTGCCAGTGACCGATTTGCTTCAATCCATTTGTGCTATCAATAATTATACCCACTTTTTTTGTAAAAAAAAACGGGTATATTGTTTTCGTCACGGGTGTCCGTCCGTCCGTACGTCCGTACGTCCGTCCGTACGTCCGTCACGTTTCTTGTAACTCGAAAAACTTTTTCACCTTTTTCACCTTCATACCTACGCGCCTGATATTTGGTATGTAGCTTCGTTATCATGTGCAGATGCGCAAAGTGAATTTGGATGGATTTTTATCAGACCCTCCATCATGGATTATCTCCCCCTTTCGGACTCAGAATTTCCATTTTTTCCTCGTAACTCGAAAAAACTTTTTCACCTTCATACCTACGCGCCTGATATTTGGTATGTAGCTTCGTTATCATGTGCAGATGCGCAAAGTGAATTTGGATTTTTGATCCGACCCTCCATCATGGATTATCTCCCCCTTTCGGACTCAGAATTTCCCATTTTTTCCTCGTAACTCGAAAAACTTTTTCACCTTCATACCTACGCGTTTGATATTTGGTATGTAGCTTCGTTATCATGTGCTGATGCGCAAAGTGAATTCGGATTGTTGATCCGACCCTCCATCATGGATTATCTCCCCCTTTCGGACTCACAATTTCCCATTTTTTCCTTGTAACTCGAAAAACTTTTTCACCTTCATACCTACACTCCTGATATTTGGTATGTAGCTTCGTTATGATGTGCAGATGCGCAAAGTGAATTCGATTTTTATTTTGATCCGACCCTCCATCATGGATTATCTCCCCCTTTCGGACTCACAATTTCCCATTTTTTTTTCCTTGTAACTCGAAAAAACTTTTTCACTTCATACCTACGCGCCGTGCTATTTGTATGTGCTTCGTTATCATGTGCAGATGCGCAAAGTGAATTCGGATTTTTGATCCGACTCCATCATGGATTATCTCCCCCTTTTGGACTCGGAATTTCCCTATTTTTCATTGTAAGTCGAAAAATTTTAAAAAACTTTCTCACCTTAATACCTACTTTATTTCTGATATTTGATATGTAGCTTCGTTATGATGTGCAAAGTGAATTCCGATTTTTGATCGGCACCTTCCATCATGGATTATCTCCCCCTTTCGGACTTAGAATTTCACTATTTTTTCCTCGTAGGTCGAAAAACTTTTTCACCTTAATACCTACGCGTCTGATATTTGGTTCGTAGCTTCGTTTTGATGTGCTGATGTGCAAAGTGAATTCGGATTTTTTATCCGACCCTCCATCATGGATTACCTCCCCCTTTCGGACTTAGCATTTGGGGAAAGTGGGTATATTGCGATGGCGCGCCATCGACTTTTTCTAGTTGAATACAAAATTTGGCCAATGGTTTAACACTAATTATACCCTCCGCAACGAGTTGTCGGGTATACTGGAGTCAGGTTGTCCGTCCGTCTCTAAACTTAACATCAGAGAAATATGTTATAACTTCTATTTTCTTCATCGAAAATTCTTAATATTTCACGCATGCATTCCTCTAAGGGTCCACTATCATACTATGACAAATCCATGACTGTCCGACCCTCGCTGATCCCGAGGTGAAGGTCACATACTTGGTACGTTCGAAACCTTAACGCTCGGGTAAATAGCATATAATTTCCGTTTCCTTGCTCAGATCTGCTTCACATTTCCCACCAGCATAGTTCCAATGGTCCTCTACCACCCTGTAACAAACCCACATATATGCCGCCCCCGCTAAGCCCAGAGTCAAGGTCACAGGCCCACATACTTGGGGAAGAAATCTACATACTTAGGGGTATCTGGGCCCATGCCGTAAGCCTCGCTTACTGACAAATCTAGTTGTGACTGTTTTTTTTCCAGGTTAATCCATGGAGATCAACATAAATGGGGGAAGTCCTGATATCATTGGTATCCCTTCATCACAGTTTTTCGATGAGTTTGGAATCAATAATGTAGAAGACTGGAGCACAGAACCGACTCCGTGTAACAGTTTCTCGCCTTCGGAGTCGTGCGAGAAAGATGTGCCGCCGGAGAATGGTGAGACGGTGCAGCTGTTCCGACTGGAGAGCGGCATGTACAACAACATGTTCAACCCGTACATGCTGTACCAGGGACAATACCCGATGGGCGTGCCACTGTATGATACCGGACAGGCCACCCTGGTCACGTATACCGCACCCGAGTACACCTATACAGGTAGAGCAATGTTATTTGTGGCTGCGACTGGAGAAATTGGGTTTATGGGAATTGTGACCTGTAGCTCCTGATCAAATAGCACACTCTGGTAGCCTGATAATGATCTATATTGCTTGTTAGAAGCATACATGTAACCGGTGTTTCTTTGATGGAATGGTCTTTTGCATGTGATTTTAAACCAAAGTCCCGTCTATTATGATTTTAGCTGTTGCAGGGATGCTAAACCCATTCACTTTCATTGATGGATCGGCGAACAGTGCATATTCTGATCCTGAGGATTCACAGGCGGATCTGGATCAACACTGGTCGCAAAACCCATACGTCCCATTTCTCCAGTTACAGCTACATTTGTTACTGGAGAAATGGGGCTTAATGGTATTTCCTGATTCACTGCCACATCCTACAGACCAATAATAACCTCTATTGTTTGTTAGAACAATGAACAATGCAGACCCTGAGATCAGACTGTGTGTGTCTATAATGCCTTTACTGGTATCAGTTTGCAGGAATACACGCTCACTGCTATACTAATATAATTATACCCCCTGCAACGAGTTGTGGGGGGTATACTGGATTCAGGTTGTCCGTGCATCCGTCCGTCTGTCACTAAACTTAGCATCAGAGAAATATTGTTATAACTTCTATTTCCTTCCTGTAAGGCTCTACTACCATGCTGTGCCAAATCCACGACGTCCAACCCCCGCTGATCCCAAGGTCAAGGTCAAATACTTGGGTCTCACACCAGAGAAATAAGTTATAACTTCTATTTCCTTCATTGAAAATTCTTAATATTTCACTCGTGCATTCCTCTAAGGTTGTACTATCATGCTGTGACATATATACGACCGTCCAACCCCCGCTGATCCCAAGGTCAAGGTCACATATACTTAGTCTCTTTACAAAACTTAACATCAGAGAAATATGTTATAGCTTCTATTTCCTTCATCTAAAATGCTTAATATTTCACACATGCATTCCTGTAAGGCTCTACTACCATGTTCTGCCAAATCCACGACCGTCCAACCCCCGTTGATCCCAAGGTCAAGGTCAAATACTTGGTTTGTTTACAAAACTTAACATCAGAGAAATATGTTATAACTTCTATTTCCTTCATCTGACATTCTTAATATTTCACTTGTGTGCATTCCTGTAAGGTTGTACTATCATGCTGTGACATATCTACGACCGTCCAACCCCCGCTGATCCCAAGGTCAAGGTCACATACTTAGTCTCTTTACAAAACTTAACATCAGATAAATATGTTATAACTTTTATTACTTTCATAGAAAATTCTTAATATTTCATGCATGCATTCCTCTAAGGCTCTACTATCATGTTTGAAAAATCATGCTTTGAAAAATCCCTGCTGATATCGAGGCCAAGGTCACATACTTAGTCTCTTTACAAAACTTAACATCAGAGAAATCAGTTATAACTTCTATTTCCTTGCTCGGATCTGCTTCACATTTCACACACGCATTGCTCCAATGGACCTCTACCACCCTGTGAAAAAATTCACGTTCGTGTCGCCCCCGCTAAGCCCAGAGTCAAGGTCACAAGCCCACACACTTGGAAATTATTTTGCATATTTAGGGGTACCTGGGCCCACGCGGAGGGTATTCCGTAAGCCTCGCTTACTGACCAATCTTGTTTACCCTGATTTACTAGTGCTGCTGCAAACAACAAATTTACATATTTTCTGGTTATGTAATGTCTTTATACCCCCTGTAACGAGTTGTGGCGGATATACTGGAGTCAGGTTGTGCTTCCATCACTAAACTTAACATCAGAGAATTAGAGGATATTCCATCGTACATTTGAATGAACAAGTTGCTTGCACGGACGCCGACGGACACGAGTGTATTATTTCCGCTATTCAAACATGTACGATGAAATATCCTATTTATTACACTTCCACAGCGTTTATACATGCACATTTAGTCTGTATTTTATATTATAATCAATGAATTATGATGTGCGCATGAATAGTTACACAGTGACGTGTTTCTCGCGTGACCTCATGTAAACTTTTTGAAATCCAAATTACGTAGCTTTTTCTATGAACTAGATATACATGTATTTGAGTGCATGTTTGGAATGTGTTCAATCACATTAACATTCTAGATTAACAATCAAGACCCTTTCAAATAACTTTATTATGATTTTAATAAAAATTGAACATTTTGCATGGTAGCTTGTGGTTTCCAAGAAAACATGCGTGCAATTATGGGTGTTCTCTTCACTGTGTATTATTTGTAAGGAGTTGATTATAGGTTTTCTCTAACAGCGAAACCTGTGCAAATAACTTCTATTTCCTTCATCAAAAATTCTTAATATTTCACACATGCATTCCTCAATGTGACAAATCCACAACCGTCCAACCCCTGCTGATCCTAAGGTCAAGGTCTCTTTATATAACTTAACATCAGAGAAATACATATGTTATAACTTCTATTTCCTTCATCAATAATTCTTAAAATTTCCACTACCGTACTTCACATTTCATACAATGGTCCTCTACCGCCCTGTGACAAATTCACATTCGTGCCGCCCCTGCTAAGCCCAGGGACAAGGCCATATACATGTACTTGGTGTTTTCAAAACTTTACCGCTCAGATAAATGTTTCCTTGTTCGGATCTGCTTCACAGTTTACACATGCATTGCTTCAATGGTCTGTGGTCCTCTACTGCCCTATGACAAATCCACGTTCATGCCATCCCCATATGTACATGTAGTTGACATTCTTGTATGTGACAGTTGGATCTGGTTATACGCCTTATGTGAGTACAGTCAAACCTGTGCTAAAGACCACCTCCGAATAGCAATCACTTGGCTGTAATGGCCATAATTGTGTTGTCTCAATGGCACAATTACTATATAAATGACCCTGCGAATAAAGACCACCTGTGAACAAAGCCCAGATTTGTCACTTCCCATGGCTGGCCTTTATTCACAGGTTTGACTGTATTACGATTATTCGTAATCCTATTTTAGGGGATTTTCCCCCCAATGAACCTGTTTGCCCGGCCTTAAATGACCTTAGCTGTTGATTGGCTGTTAAACACCAATAACTCATTCAGTCCTCTACCGCTCTGTGACAAATCTATGTTTGTTCCGCCCCCTGCACATCCATGCAGTCTGATGAGAGTTTATGCTATTTACCATTCAATCACAGAAGCAATCGTACTGCCATCACCAATATGTTCAAATCTGACTGTGAATGTGCAAGAGGATAAGTCTATAGAATTCTTAGAAATTCTTCTGTTCAATCAGTGGTCCATTTCTACCCAGTTGTGCTTCAATATCAAAACCTTACCCATTAGGATGCGGGAAACTCACACTGTCATCTGCCGTTGATATTCTGTCTCTATTTTAAATAAAAACATGGTTTGCAGCACTTTATAATCATTTCCATTGCTACAGTGCAAAATGTGTCTTTGTTGATAAAAATTGCAGATCCTGATATGATGCCTCGTTACGAGCTGGATCACTGGATCTACACAGTTTGCAAACATTGCTATAGAGGTCTAGAGTTGAAAGGTTACATTTTGGTGAAATCCATTGAAATAAAAAATATAGCCTCAGAGCTCCAGATAAGGTGTGTTTTGGCATATTTTACCCACTTATTTTCGCTGAATACGCATCGATTATCAACAGTGAGAGTACAAAATTCTCACAGCAATGTGCAAATACGCATTGGTTTTCAAATTGAGTTGTGGAAATACTGTAATAATGTTGAACATTTTCTTAGTTGAGCTGCAAAAAGCCAGTTTGCTGTTTGAAGCTGAACTAAGTAAATTTTTACATAACATAAATATTGAATAAGTAATAATACACTGAAATAAGTGAATGGTTAAATTTGTTTTGATCATTTGTTCCTATTTAATCATGAAGAAAAAACGTGACATATTATGTATTCACCTTGTATGGGCGGGCTGGCGGCGGGAACAGCTTGTCCACACAATAACTAGAGTTCTACTTGACGTATTGTAACCAAATTCGGTATACATGTTTATCACGTCAAGACGAAGAAGCCTTGCAAGTTTTGGAAGTTTTTTTGATTAAGTTTTTGGTTAAGTTCTTAGTTGGTTAAAGTTTTTGGTTAAGTTTTTTGGTTAAGTTGTTTGGTTAAGTTTTTTGGTTAAAGTTTTTGGTTAAGTTCTTTGGTTAAAGTTTTTGGTTAAGTTTTTTGGTTAAAGTTTTTGGTTAAAGTTTTTCGTTATACTATATCTCTGCAACTGCTTTGCCCATTACCTTGAAACTTCACATGGGTGTTTATCATCATCTATATTTTCATTCTACCCCTATGTCAAGCGCTCGTTGCGGCCCGCAATGTGCCCAATTGTCATAGGTGTATCAAATACTTTGAAGTGGAATTAAGTTTTTTTGGTTAAGTTGGTTAAAGTTTTTGGCTAGTTTTTGGTTTTTAATTTTTCGTTATCTACAATTTCCACCTTGCACTTAAGTTTTTTGGTTGTAAAATTTTTCGTTAAATACTACATCTCTGCAACTGCTTTGCCCATTACCTTGAAACTTCATATGGGTGTTTATCATCATCTATATTTTCATTCTACCCCCTCCCGTGCGGCCCCTGTGCCCAATGTCAAGGTCAAATTACTTTGAAGTTTTTGGTTAAGTTCTTTGGTTAAAGTTTTTGGTTAAGTTTTTTAGTTAAGTTTTTGGTTAAAGTTTTTGTTAAGGTTTTTGGTTAAGTTTTTTGGTTAAAGTTTTTCGTTATACTATATCTCTGCAACTGCTTTGCCCATTACCTTGAAACTTCACATGGGTGTTTATCATCATCTATATTTTCATTCTACCCCCCTCCCGTGCGGCCCCTGTGCCCAATGTCAAGGTCAAATTACTTTGAAGTTTTTGGTTAAGTTTTTTGGTTAAAGTTTTTGGTTAAGTTTAAGTTTTTTGGTTAAAGTTTTTGGTTAAAGTTTTTCATTATACTATATCTCTGCAACTGCTTTGCCCATTACCTTGAAACTTCACATGGGTGTTTATCATCATCTATATTTTCATTCTACCCCCCTTCTGTGCGGCCCCTGTACCCAATGTCAAGGTCAAATTACTTTGAAGTTTTTGGTTAAGTTTTTTGGTTAAAGTTTTTGGTTAAGTTTTTGTCGCGCCCGCTTGCGGAAAGCGCGATATAGTCGGCACTTTGGCGTACATATACGTACAGTGTGTACGGACACGGACGTATACGTACGTACGTAGTTAGTACATAGTACGTACGATAGTGTGTCCGGTTAAAGTTTTTGATTAAGTTGTTTGGTTAAGTTTTTTGGTTAAAGTTTTTGGTTGAGTTCTTTGGTTAAAGTTTTTGGTTAAGTTTTTTTGGTTAAGTTTTTTGGTTAAGTTTTTTAGTTTTTTGGTTAAGTTTTTTGGTTAAATTTTTTCGTTATACTATATCTCTGCAACTGCTTTGCCCATTCATTACCTTGAAACTTCACATGGGTGTTTATCATCATCTATATTTTCATTCTACCCCCCTCCCGTGCTGCCCCTGTGCCCAATGTCAAGGTCAAATTACTTTGAAGTTTTTGGTTAAGTTTTTTGGTTAAAGTTTTTGGTTAAGTTTAAGTTTTTTGGTTAAAGTTTTTGGTTAAAGTTTTTCATTATACTATATCTCTGCAACTGCTTTGCCCATTACATTGAAACTTCACATGGGTGTTTATCATCATCTATATTTTCATTCTACCCCCCTCCCGTGCGGCCCCTGTGCCCAATGTCAAGGTCAAATTACTTTGAAGTTTTTGGTTAAGTTTTTTGGTTAAAGTTTTTGGTTAAGTTTTTTGGTTAAGTTTTTTGGTTAAAGTTTTTAGCTCGACTATTCGAAGAATAAGTAGAACTTATGTTGTCACCCGGCGTCGGCGTCACCGTCACGCCTTGGTTAAGGTTTTTAGTCAAGATTGTATATGGAATACTTATTGGCCCTACACCCACCATACTTGCACAACTTCATCTCCTAGTGATGTACATCAATAACCCCTGATCTATATTTGACCTTCACCTACATTTCCTCTTGAATTACTTGGTTCAGGTTTTTAGTCAACCTTGGTTAATGGTTTTTAGTCAGTTTGTATATGCAATACTACTGGCCCTACACCCACCATACTTGGACAACTTCATCTCCTAGTGATGCACATCAATAACCACTGATCTATGACCTTGACCTTTACTTTCCCTCTTAATTCTTACTTTTTTGTTAAGGTTTTTAGTCAACCTTGGTTTGTTTTTTTTTTTCAACTTGTACATTTGAATTACTTATTGTCACCAATACTTCGACAACCTTTTCTCTAGGTTCATTAATAACCCCTGATCATGACCTTGAACTACATTCCTCTTCAATTACTTACTTAATTCCTTTGGTTAAGGTTTTTTATCCTCCTTTATGAATACTACTGGCCCTACACCCACCATACTTGCACAACTTCATCCTAGTGAATGACATCAACCACGATCTATATTTGACCTTGACCTCGTTTCCTCTTGAATTATTACTTAATTCCCCTTGGTTGGTTAATCAACCTTGGTTAAGGTTTTTTTTCAAGCTTGTACATTGAATACTATTGCATCCATTGTGCATCCAGACAACCATCTTCGACAACCTTTCTCATAGGTATGTACATCAATAACCCCTGATCTATATTTGACCTTGAACTACATTTCCTCTTCAATTACTTACTTAATTCCTTTTGTTAGTTTTTAGTCAACCTTAAAACTACATTCGTCAATTCTATATAGAATACTACTGGCCCTACACCCACCATACTTGCACAAACTTCATCTCCTGTGATTGTACATCAACAAACCCCTGATCTATATTTGACCTTCACCTACATTTCCTCTTGAATTACTTAATTCCCCTTGGTTAACGTTTTTAGTCAATGCTTGTAGATGGAATACTCCTGGCCCTACACCAACCATACTTGGACAACTTCATCTCCTAGTGATGTACGTCAACAACCCCTGACCTATATTTGACCTTGACCTACATTTAACCTTGAATTCCTTACTTAATTCCCCTTGGTTAAGGTTTTTACTCGACCTTGGTTAAGCTTTTTACTCAAGCTTGTACATGGAATACTATTGTGCATACAGACACCATAATTGGACAACCTTTTCTCATAGTCATGTACATCAATAACCCCTGATCTATATTTGACCTTGACCTACATTTCCTCTTGAATTACTTACTTAATTCTCTTTGGTTAAGGTTTTTAGTCAAGCTTGTAGATGGAATACTCTATGCCCTACACCAACCATACTTGCACAACTTCATCTCCTAGTGATGTACATCAACAACCCCTGACCTATATTTGACCTTGACCTACATTTAACCTTAAATTTACTTACTTAATTTCCCCTTGGTTAAGGTTTTTACTCAACCTTGGTTAAGGTTTTTAGTCAAGCTTGTAGATGGAATACTATTGTGCATACAAACACCATACTTGGATAACTTTTTCTCATAGGATGTACATCAATAACCCTGACCTTTATTTTACCTCTTCACCTACATTTAACCTTCATTAACATTCTTGGTTAATGTCAAGCTTGTATATGGAATACTTCTGGGCCTCATCAACCATGCTTGGACAACTTCATCTCCTAGTGATGTACATCAATAATCCCTGACCTATATTTGACCTTGACATACTTTTATCCTTGGATTACTTAGTTATCTCCCCTTGGTTACGTTTTTTACTGAAGCTTGTATATGGAATACTCCTGGGCCTACAGCAACCATACTTGGAAAACCACGCACCTACGTCCAAGGTCAAGGTCACTGTTGAAGGTTCAAAGGTCAAACCTATTGAAATTCCCTTCCGCTCTATATCTTCTACACCGATGCATGGATTATCAAATGGCTTGGCACAAATGTTTCTCATGATGAGAAGGTGTGTCGCGATCAATAACCATGCACCTACGTCCAAGGTCAAGGTCACAGTTGAAGGTCAAAGGTCAAACCTATTGAAATTCCCTTCCGCTCTATATCTTCTACACCGATGCATGGATTATCAAATTGCTAACCACGCACCTACGTCCAAGGTCACAGTTGAAGGTCAAAGGTCAAACCTATTGAAATTCCCTTCCGCTCTATATCTTCTACACCGATGCATGGATTATCAAATGGCTTGGCACAGATGTTTCTCATGATGAGAAGGTGTGTCGCAATCAATAACCACGCACCTACGTCCAAGGTCAAGGTCACAGTTGAAGGTCAAACCTATTGAAATTCCCTTCCGCTCTATATCTTCTACACCGATGCATGGATTATCGAATGCCTTGGCACAAATGTTTCTCAGGATGAGAAGGTGTATCGCGATCAATAACCACGCACCTACATCCAAGGTCAAGGTCACAGTTGAAGGTCAAAGGTCAAAAATATTGAAATTCCCACATGGCTTTGCACAAATGTTTCTCACGATGAGAAGGTGTGTCGCGATCAATAACCACGCACCTATGTCCAAGGTCAAGGTCACTGTTGAAGGTCAAAGGTCAAACCTATTGAAATTCCCTTCCTCTCTATGTCTTCTACACTGATGCATGGATTATCAAATGGCTTGGCACAAATGTTTCTCATGATGAGAAGGTGTGTTGCGATCAATAACCACGCACCTACGTCCAAGGTCAAGGTCACAGTTGAAGGTCAAAGGTCAAACCTATTGAAATTCCCTTCCGCTCTATATCTTCTACACTGATGCATGGATTATCAAATTGCTAACCACGCACCTACGTCCAAGGTCACAGTTGAAGGTCAAAGGTCAAACCTATTGAAATTCCCTTCCGCTCTATATCTTCTACACCGATGCATGGATTATCAAATGCCTTGGCACAAATGTTTCTCAGGATGAGAAGGTGTGTCTCGATCAATAACCACGCACCTACGTCCAAGGTCAAGGTCATAGTTGAAGGTCAAAGGTCAAACCTATTGAAATTCCCTTCCGCTCTATATCTTCTACACCGATGCATGGATTATCACACTATGCCCAGGGTCAAGGTCACAGACTTGATGCGTTTGAAACCTAAACGCTCGGCTAAATGGCTTATAATCAAAAAATGCCTCGTTTTCTTTGGCTGCCAGTGGGGGTATTTGTGTGCCGACAGGCCACATTTCTAGTTTCCCTTGGTTAATGTTTTTAGTCAACCTTGGTTAAGGTTTTTATGTAGGCCGCAGCCACCTTCTTTGTCAAGCTATGTGTACATCGACAACCCTCGTAGTCGGGCTATGCTGTTCTCCTACAGCTCTTGTTTGTTATACTATATCTCTGCAACTGCTTTGCCCATTACCTTGAGACTTCACCTTGGTGTTTATCATCATCTATATTTTCATTCTACCCCCCTCCCGTGCGGCCCCTGTGCCCAATGTCAAGGTCAAATTACTTTGAAGTTTTTGGTTAAGTTTTTTGGTTAATTTTTTTGGTTAAAGTTTTTGTTATACTATATAATTTTTTTTAGTGTCCATGCTTCGTCACAAGGCGCGACATGCAGGCCGCGGCCATCTAGTTATTTTTCGCACTCTGTATCCTTGTCTACGCAATAACTCAAATTCTACTTCACCGCTCTTAACCAAATTCGGTTTACATGTTTATCACGGCAAGACGAAGAAGCCTATTGATTTTCAAAACATTCCGATGACGCATCTCCCCTTGGCGGACATTTTTATTTTTTTTTTCACGCTCTCTATCCTTGTCCACACAATAACTCAAGTTCTACTTCACCGATCGTAACCAAATTCTGTATACATGTTTATCACGGCAAGACGAAGAAGTCTATTGATTTTCAAAAAAATTTGATGACTTATCTCCCCTTGGCGGCCATTTTTAATTTTCGCACTCTGTATCCTTGTCCACGCAATAACTCAAGTTCTACTTCACCGATCGTAACCAAATTTGGTATACATGTTTATCACGGCAAGACAAAGAAGCCTATTGATTTTTAAAAAAATTGATGACTTATCTCCCCTTTTCATTTTTCATTTTCACACTATATCCTTGTCCACGCAATAACTCTACTTGGTTTACTTGTTTATCTCCCGTTAACTGGCCTTGCCTCGACGGGCGTATATTGTGACCTTCGGCACTCCTGTTTACTTTTCAATTGAGAATTTATTTTACATTTTTGGGATAAATAAAAGGCCCCTAGGGTTGGGGAAGGGGCCTATATATGGCCTCTGGAGGCATGGTAGTTTAATCCCTGGCTGTTGCTGGGACGTTAATCCCTTTCACTTTTTTTGTTTCCCAGGTAACGGTGTGTATGTGCCGGACGAGGCCGGGGCCGACCCGGGCGAGCTGCAGGAGCAGGGCAGCCTCCACTTCACACCCTGGCAGTGTGACGAATGCCTCAAGTACTTCTCGTCCCACCCGAGTCTCCGGCGACACAAGGAAATCCACGCCGGTGTCAAGAAAGTTCACGTGCAATCTCTGTGGCAAGTCCTACTCCCAGAACCACAACCTCATTAAGCATATGAAACTACACTCAGGTGTGTGTGAACTTCTATGTGGCTATGACAGGAGAAAGGCGGCTAATGGGATTTGTGACCGGTGTAGCTCCTGATCAAATGTCTGTAGAATGATAATGATGTATATTGCTTGTTGGAAGATGACGGGTGTTTCATTGATGGAATGATGAAGCTGTGCAGATCCTGATCAAACTGCAGATGCACAGGCTGATTAGTAGCCTATTTCACCAACATTGCAAAGTATACTTTTCTAGCAAAGTATACTTTGAGGGAGTACTCATTTATTTTTCCGGAAATGCATTATTTCATACAGAACTAACGACTCCATATATTTGATGATTAAAAGTATGCAGAATTATTATACTGATTTTATTACATTATCACAGCCATTTTGGCTGTGATAATGTAATAAATTCAGTATAATAAAAATGTATCCTTCAATTGAAAATTTCTCCCTCCAAGTATGAAAAGTATACTTTGCAATGTTGATGAAATCGGCTACTGGATCTACACGTGTCGCAAACACCATACGGCCCATTTCCCCAGTCATAGACACATATTGCATATACTGGGCGTTTAGTGTAATAACACGGTGTATTCAAATTATACTATTGCCCCGTGCAGGCACCGGGGCGGGATCAACAGATCCTGAGAATAGTGCTGCAGTAGCCATTGCTTGTCGTAAAAGGCGACTAAACTGGCTTAACGATTGGGTTCATACTTTCCGGAACCCACTATACCGGATTTGGCCCTCGTGCACATTTTTGGCTTTCTTGTATGTGAGAGTTGAGTCGGGCTATGCCCCATATATAAAAGTAAGATTAGCGCTAATCCTATTACTTTTAGGGATGGGATAAATGATGCTGGTGTGGCGAGGGCCTGGCACCAGATCAGGTTGTTCTAATTTCAGGACTGAATATATATTTTGATTGTAAATATTGAGTTCTGAAGTTGGGATTTACCCCCCTCGGACAGGTGGATACGGGACACGACCCCGTTGACCCGTCTGCGTGTAGGCTCCCTGAGGCTTGTACCTCTATGTCAGAAAAGCGGACGTTAAACCCCATTCACTCACTCACTCACTCACTCAAATTATACTACACTAGTGTAATAACATGTGGAGAAAACATTTTAGATGATCAGTCCAGCTTCAATGTATGATGATATGCTATGCAAAATATATAACATTATGTTCATTTAATATGATATTTGTTAAGCTTGAAGAATCTTGGCAGTGCCTCGTTTCTAACAACATCAGTAAACTGGTTTAATATCTGTGAAATACAACCTTACAGCATTTCGAAAAATGGTGTGTCTTCTTGCATAGTAAAACAGTAGGATCAAATATACCGTACAGATTCTAATAGACGCCCATGATCTAATAGCCCACCCCCGCACTTTTTACGTTGAAAATGACCTATTTTTTGGCTGATTTTCACGAAATTTGTGCCACTAATCGCCCAGTACTAACTTGAAACAAAATCGGAGCCAATTGTCCAACTAGATTTCTTTTCTTTACAGTATTTCCTTGAAAATTGTGGAAAAAAAAACATAATTGCTACTTTCACTTTCAAAAGCGGAAACGAAATTCAACTTTTTCCGGTGTCACAGTAAATTCCTCATCGGCAGTAGCTATTTGCACGGACACAGGGCGATCAGAATTTACACGGTTACAGTGACGCCAATTTAAAAAAATCTCAAAACCATCTTATATAATATGGGTGAAATTGATATCATGTTGGAGTGTTGGCCGATATTTCCTAGGAGATGAGCAAAAATAAATATGTTTTGTTCTGGACGTGGCCGTGGGCTGTAATTAATCGCACCGATACGGGCCGAAACGTCCATGGTCCGAAATGTCCATAGGCATAAATCTGATCAGCATTAATGATTGACACTGTATTGATATATACATTACCAGTATTTAAACATTTTTACCGAGTGTACCATAATGACCAAAGTGGGCCGAAACGTCTTGGTCCAAAATGTCCATAAACTGACAGACACTACAATCAAGTCGGTCAGACGTTTGAGAGTAACGTCCCTTCATTATGTTTTTGTCCAGATAGTAGAAAATCATATATTTTTATCATTTTCCCTTCGCTGAATAACATTTGCCTCTATTAAACGCCCACCCAGGACTTCGGAGCCAGTGGTGATTCTAATAGACACCCGGGCGTCTATTAGAATCTTTACGGTATTAGTATCTTGCTGTTGAACAATCATAAACCCCCAATCTATCAATTAATCAGCCAGTCACTAATGGTACGGTATTTCTGTAGCCTATTTCACCAAAATTGCTAAGTATACTTATCTTGCTAAGTACACATCGAGGGAGAAATTTTCAATTTAAGGATAACTTTATTAATTTTTAATATACTGAATTTATTACATCCATTTTGGCTGTGATAATATAATAAATTCAGTATAATAATTCTGCATACTTTTAATCATCAAATATATGCAGTTGTTAGTTCTATTTGAAATAATGCATTTCGGGAAAATAAACGGATTACTTCCTCAAAGTATACACTTACAGATAAGAATGCTTAGCAATTTTGGTGAAATCGGCTACTGGTGTTGTAGAGTGGCCCCTATCAATCATTCGGCGGCTAACGGTGATGTTGGCTTCTGTTGTAATGTCGACCCAATCTATCTATCGGTCAATCATTGGCTAGTGGTTCACTGTTACCGGTGTTGTAGAGTGGGCCCAGTGTGAACCATCGACGAGCACATTCCCTGGGAAACCAGTGCGGGCTGTCCCGGCTTCCCCGCGACCGAAGCTACACCCATGTCCAGTCTGCACGAGGCAGTTCGCCTACCACGGCTGTCTACTTATACACATGAAGAAACATGCAGGTTGGAATCATTTCAGTCTTCTCCCGTGTCTGGTGAAATCACTCTAGGGTTCTTTTTCTGCTAGGGATGGGTTGCGGACTAGGGGATATGGCATTGGACTTCAATCAGGGTTGGCAATTTCCCAGGAAATAAGAGTATTTCCCAGGACGGCGGGAAATACTGGGAAATACCGGGAAATACTGGGAAATACCGGGAAATATGAATCTTGGTGGTCTTTTTCATTTCAAAATGTCAAGATGAGTCTCTATTTTCCCCTATATCTACTATGGTTTATATCTGTGTATACTGATAAGCCTACAGGTAAAACATTCTGCAATAAAAAAAGAAATAATAAGGTTATTTAGAGAAAAAAAACATCATTATTTTCTAGAGAATTTTCTTCCCTATATACAAGTCTATGTAGTATTTGCCAACTGTCTTTATTTTATTGTATATAAGAACACCCCTCATTACTATAGTAACCTGCCACTAATAAAAGCTGCTTTTGGAATTTTGAGAAAATCCCTGTTGATAACAGATCCATGTACAGTGTAAGTGTAATTGTTTTACAACTTGACATGACCATATACAAACCACCTGGGTTCTTATTAGTCTTAACTATGCTCCATTTAGCCCTAAATGAAATACAAACACATATATCTGCTGGTTGCGATCTTTACTGCATGGGTCGAGATGGACAGTAAACAACCCACAGTGGTCCCTGCGTTAAAACTAGAGACAAACCTCTAGGGCCAAATCCACTCTAGAAAGCACGGGACCCACACATCTGTACATGTACAATAACATACATTACATTTACATATATAATCATATCTATCTTTCATATGAGAAAATTACTTGTTCATGCAGAGACTGCTATCGCAAGAATGACGATACACGCCTTACAGCCGGCACATCACGTGACCAAAACCGGTCCTGCTCGCTGCACGTGCTACACTTCCGTGTATTAAAGACAACAGTTTTCTGCTATGCTTGAGTGCACGCGGAAAAAATGGAAAACTATTATACAGTATGACACAAAATGGTGTGAGAGAAGGCTGACAATTAACAGCCTGTTGTCATAGTCTGATGGTTTATTAAAGTATATTAAAGTCTCATCAATGTACATGCAAATAAGTAGACATTAGTAGGCTAATTTTAACGATTTTAGGTACTGTATCTCATACGTACCATCGTGGCCCATAGTCTTCACGTTAAATAAATGTCATAATAATAATGCAAATAAGTAATACAAATGCAAAGCATAAAACAACAGTACATTGTCAGTCTTATAA
Source organism: Conchocele bisecta (assembly GCA_029237695.1). Classification (NCBI taxonomy): domain Eukaryota; kingdom Metazoa; phylum Mollusca; class Bivalvia; order Lucinida; family Thyasiridae; genus Conchocele; species Conchocele bisecta. Next base: position 147,189,761 of record CM055266.1, read on the forward strand.
GACTTGTAAGAGACTGTGTATGCACATCATGCATGCTAAGATCATTTATTCTCATTTCTTGATACCGAATATTAGTGTGGAAGAAGGTTGACAATTAACAGCCTGTTGTCTAAACATAGTCTGATCATGATGACGTTATCCTTGTGAATTGTATCTAGCAGACACTCAGATGCTTCCTAAAAAATGAAGAAGTAATTTACAAAAAAATAATACGACCAAAATATAAATGTCATGGTTGCCAAATATTCCACCTGATGAGTACCCCTAGTTGGGAATGAAACAGATCTATACATTGTAATTAACCCCTATATCAAATTATTATTAGCCGATCTATTTATAGATCGGCTAATATATTGGTCATCCATCGAATTCTGAAAAAGTTTGTAGCAACCCTTTTCTCAGCTATTCGGTAATCTACGAACGCGAATTTTGCTGTATCACTTCCAAATTGCATCAACCGATAAAGTTTGCATTTTTGGCAATTATCTCTGTTTAAAACTTTAAATACAATGTATAGCCAAATAACACAATTTTGAATACGTAATGAGCTGAACGCCGGAAGAGATTGAACCCGGAAGTTGTTGTTGTTGAAGTCCATAGTTGGCTCTAATGGCCATATACGCCAACATACGCCGATTATTGGGCTAATTTAAAGCTTTTATTTATTAAATAGAACAAGTTTCAGCCACGTATAATCGCGTAAAATGTGTTTATTCGTGTTTATTCGGCTAATTTATAATCGACCTCTGCTCAAAATCTCCTCCGACTAGCAACCCCAGCATCTCGGGGTTTATCCCATTGGATCGTGTATGTGCGTCATTTGACGCTAGTTAATATTCACAAAATTTTCCACCAATCAAAACAAAGAATTGCCCTTCATAGCTACTTTGATTTGTTTACGTATCATGCAGGGATGCATCCAGCACGCGCGATTGCGGCAATCCCCCTTAATTATTGTCAATGCCGCAAAGTATTGATTGTCTTGCGCCCGACATCGCGCAAAAAATCACGGATGGGCCCCTTTTTAAATGACCAGTGCGCACATTAAAAAAACGCAATTGACTATTTAAACGCGCTGCGTATTTAAATCATTGGAAGGCGTGCAGTTCAATCGAGTTTGTGCAGCCGTCGAACGTAAGCTTCGAGTCGATTTAAAACCATCTAAATCGATAAACAAGGGATAAACAAGTGAAAACGTTATCAAGGCCAATCTGGGCATGTGCCTGAATACCCATGACGTCAATTCGATTCGACTGGTACATTTTGTTGAGTACGTTAATTAATGGTCACTTTGTTAAGTAAGATTTGTATTCGACTGGACTGGTGAATGGGATATCCCTTTGCTAAAAATATGTTTCTGCATGCCTAACTAATATCATGACCGTAGCTCCGTGTTATTATTAGGTTTGAGGAATTTGATTCCTCAAACCTTTTGTTTTCGTTGGTTTTTTTTTTTTTCTTTTTCTTTTTATTCAGCCGTCGAGACTACAGCCCAAACCGCTGGTTGGATCGACTTCAAATTTTGTATACCGATTCGCATCAACAGTGAGACGAGAATAACGCAATTTTCAGAATTATCATGACGTCACTTTTTACGAAACCGGAAGTGACGTCATATATCATATCAGGGCTGTACAAATTGATTTTTTAGCCACTTGTCCCGGACAAGTGACTTGACAAAAGTGACTTGCCCGGACTTGTCCCGGAAAATATAATTTTCAGGGCAAGTAATTTTGAAAAAGTGACGTGTCCTCGAAAGATTTCTTATACGAAACTGTCCCAAAACAAAAACTATTATCATAGTTGTTAAATATAATACAATTGAGCACTTTGCACATATACATATTATATTAAATATCTAATAATAAACATTGTATAGTACATATTTATTATTGTGGTCTTTTGTCACTGTGCCACCGCGGACATAAACGTTGCATACTCAAAACACATTTATCGACAATAATAAAACATAAAAAAATAAATCGTTTCCTAAAATAATGAGAATCGTCTCGCGTTTTCGCGATCTCGCCTTTCGCTTTTGAAAAATTCGGATTAGTTTTGCTCATGCATCATGTGCATGTGCGGTGTGTTTGCAAAACGCGAGATTGAATATGATAGAATTTCGCGTTTTCGTCTCCAAAGCTCGAAAACGCGAGGTTGCCACATGTCCCTAATAGGACACGTAAACATTGTCTTAGGAGACGATTCTCATGTGCTGAAAAAACATTTTTACGTTTTTATTAAGAAATAGAACACATGTGGACAAACATCTATATTTCTTGACAACAAAAACATAATTTGACAAAAAATGATACTCGTCTTAGGAGACGATTCTAATGTGCTGCCAATACACGTTTATTGAGCAAAAAAAAAACATATTTCGATACGTGTTATTGGTTAGGCTACTGCATCGCATCGTCGACTATACACAAGATCGTGAAAACGCGAGACCAAATCGTGAGGCGAAAACGTGAGATTCTATTGTATTCATTCTCGCGTTTTCGCCTGGCTATCTCCCGTTTTCGAGACCGCGATGTTTCGTTTTCGCCTCGGCCTTTTCACAATGTCGCCTTCCGCTTTTGGAAATACGTTTGTTCAAGTCATTATGCAGGCCCGTAGCCTGGGGGGGGGGGGTGGGGGGGGTCGGAGCGGTCGGACGAGCGCCCAACCTCGAGGTCCAATTTTTCAGGAAAAAAAAATCGGGTATGGAAGGTCACAGTTAGAAGCTCGTCTGTTGCGGAGAATGCAGGAAATTGCATTTCAGACCACCCACCTATATTTCAAATTTTCCCGGGGGGGGGGCATGCCGCCGGACCCCCTAGATACCTCAGGCCCCTTGGGCCTTCGAAACGACACCCCCTCCCCCCCCCCCCCTTCAAACAGGTCTGGCTACGGGCCTGTTATATATGTGTGTAGAATGCATGCGTGTTGCGTTTTGTGCATACATTACATGTACGTACGTACGTACGTACGTAGAATGCAATTCGAACTAGCATGCTTTATATGCATGTACGTACGTAGAACGCAAATCCAACACGCATGCTGTCTACACATGCATGGGCAAATCGTATTTCCAAAAGCGGAAGGCGAGATCGATCGAGATCGCAAAAACGCGAGATTGTAACAAAAAAGAAATATGGCCGTACCCACCCATCCCCAATTAGCACATTTGCGACATATCATTTTTGGTCTAGCTGCACACCTGATGGTGTTTACAATCATCAGTCGCTAATCCAGTTTCACGTGCAAAGTGTGACTGACCTTTAGAATTCTGTGGAAACAAACATACCAAAACCACGCTATGTAGTCGCTCACGTCATCGCATAGCCGATGAATTGATAATTATTAGCATTAGCTTGTGGAATTTCACATTTGTTTGATTTTTTGATAAAACCAAGATTTGGCAGCACATGAGAATCGTTTCCTAAGACGATTCTCAAATGTTGTCAAAATATGTTTGTGTAAAGAAATATCAATGTATTCGGGTTTTCTTTTCACATTTGTCCGATGTCTTAATAAAACATGTTTTGGCAACACATGAGAATTGTTTCCTTAGACGATTCTAATATTTTGTAAAAAGAATGGTCACATTTGTTTGATTTCTTAGACCGTACAAACAATTGACCAATTCAGAAATCCACAACTTAATTTGTGTTTCTCGAGTCGGGTTTCATATGATGGCAATTGATAATGGTCATAACTTCCTTATTATTCAACCGATTTCAAATATTTCTTTTGCATTAAAAAGCCAATAAAATTCTCTATCTTCAGTTCGCTGGTAGTTTTTAGCTATCTGCTCAAAACATACGATCGATTACACACCGTGAAAATCTTGTTGGAACGTAAATGTCAATTGTCACGTAGGCCATTTCAGTTTACCGCGCGTTACGTCAGCTGTTATTCTAAGTACGTATGGTCTCTCGTTTGGAGCATTTCTTTCCTTCGTTTATAAGGTATGGGTTGTGACCTAGGGCTTAGAACACCGACTTCCAATCTGGAGGTTGTGGGTTCAAACATCGCCTTGGGAATCAAACATACCTTCATAGTATGTCCATCCCACCCCTTCAATTTCACTTTTTTTCGTTTATAGCCGCGTAGAAACGATAATTTAAATTAAGAACCTTAAATTCCATTTCCACCCCGTGAAGGAACATACATTTATTTCTCTAAAGTTAGGTCTCTTGGCCTGTCGACGCAGTGAGACGAAAACGTTAACATACACAAAATAAATCAATAACCATCGATCGCTGCAGAATATTTTCGCTAATTCGCTAATTACTTTCAACTTCGATTAAATTAATATAATCAGGGTCGCTGTAGATTGCTATATAAATTTATTGCGATACACAGGCACTGTGTAACACAGTAGCTGCGAATCGCCAGGACGCCCGCAGCGTTATCGATCGATAAAGTGGTCAGTTTTGGGATTAAGTTTATGACAGTCCGGTTCCAAAAAACGGGCTTGTGGCGGGACGTTCTAACAGAAAATAGTGACTTGCCCGGGACTAAATTCCAGCATAGAGGCACTTGCCCGAGATTAAAACCGACTTGTCCCGGGCGTCGGGCGTGCCAATTTGTACAGCCCTGCATATAATTCCCTATAACTTCCTTATTTTCCAACCGATTTCAAAAATTCTTTTTGAATTGTAAAGCTGCGAGAATTCTCTATCTTCGCTTCGCTGACAATGTTTGGCTATCTGCTCAAATGAGAGAGCTATAGACATGTGAAATTGAGAAAAATGAAAAAAATCAACAATTTCAGATTTTTATTTTATTTAACGGGTGGTCTTTGAAAACAGTTTCCAATTTGTACAGTAATCTCAGCAACATAATTTTTTTGACAGCGTCACGCGGGACATTCATCCGCACAGAAGATGATATTTTTTCAGAGCAATGGCTTGAATAGTTCTGATTCTATTGTCTTTCAAACTTGGACGTTTTTTTTTAATTTTTCAAATTTGAAATGTTCATAACTTTTTTATTATCTAACCGATTTCAAATATTTTTTTTGTTTTTTTTTGCGTTTAAAAAGCCAACAAAATTCTCTATCTCCGTTTCGCTGGTAGTTTTTGGCTATCTGCCCAAATGAGAGAGTTGTAGGCATTTGAAGTTTTAAAAAAAAATTGAAATGGTCATAACTTCCTTATTATTCAACCGATTTCAAATATTTCTTTTGCATTAAAAAGCCAATAAAATTCTCTATCTCCAGTTCGCTGGTAGTTTTTAGCTATCTGCTCAAATGCGCGAGCTACATGCATTTGAAGTTTGAGAACGAGCATATAAACTTAGCCGCCTAGAACAGTGTGTACAGCTGACAAACTTCGAGGTGGAGGCCAGACAGGTATGGTGGGCTGTATCAGACACTGGTTTTATATACGAACTGACATGCTGTGAGTGCTTTAGAATCGTCTCAACTTCAATGTCAGACTAGGGGGTTAACGGTACACATTTCGTAGAACGTTATATAATGAAAAATGCTTAGGATAGTCAAGCGATTCTGAAAATACAAAACTTTATTTTTTTCCATTTCATTGGAATTGCATCAATTTTTTTTGAGTTTCATATGTTTTCGTCATTGGCAATGTCTTCTAATCACTTTGCCAGTGTACGTTTGTCAGTACATCAAGCCTCAAACCGTTGATGCAGCTTCAGCTGCTCTAGTTATATTACATTTCCGTAAACTGTGTTGACAATATTGTGGCAATATGTGGACCTGTGCAGATATATGTAGATGAATTTAGGACTATTAAAAAAAAATCTGGGCTCCAGTAGCGAGCATTATTTTTCAATTTTTTTTTTCTGTTTTTTTTCCGAATGTTTATATTTTTTTCTTCAATTTTTTAAAAAAAATTATCAATTTTTTTTCTACATCAAATTTTATTTCCTATTAATATTGTTTTCGGGGCCCCAATTTTTCTAATAGAATTCAATTTTTTTTCTTGAGAATTTGGTTGGGGAGGAAATCAACACTTCTCTCACTTTTCCCTGAGATTCCGTAACTACTAAAATGTGGACATATATTGAACCCTGATTTGATCGGCTAATAACATCATGCTCTGCATGACTTTTCATTAAGTTGTTGATTGTTTAATTAACTATTACTGAGCTTAAAACTTAATTTAAAGAACTTTAATTATCAAATAATAACATCAAAATTCATATTTCCCGGTACCCCTGGTATTTCCCACTTTGGGGAGTATTTCCCGCCGGGAATTCACGCCCCCGGTATTTCCCGGCCAACCCTGACTTCAATACTGGATGTTGTGAGGTAAATTCTCACCCTAGGTGTGAAAAATACTTTCATACTGTTTCCATCCCATTGGTCATTTGGGTGAGATTTTAAACTGTGGCCCTGTCTCTATATGACTGTTGCTGTTTGTGGGACGTTAAACCCATTCACTTTCACTTTTATTTCACCCACGATAGTGGAAAGTATATCGGTCACTATTCCGGCTTCTTCACCGTCATCGCCAACAATTTGGGACTTAAATTTTAGACGTAGCCAAGTTGCCTATATCTCTTGATCTGTCGTTAGTCAGATCATTACCAGTGTAGACGTAAATTTTTGACATAATCCAAATTTTGCATATATCACTTGATCTGTTAGTCGGATCATTATTAAACTTTTATCAACAACTCTCTCACATTGACAGCTATCCATCCAGTGTCATTTGGGTGACATCGACCTTCTTCTTTGTGGGACGTCCAATTTTGGACATAGTCAACATTTTGCATATCTCTTGATCCGTTAGTCAGATCATTATCAAACTTTATCTATAGCTTTCTCACATTGATAGCTTTCCATACAGTGTGATTCAGGTGACCTTCACCTTGGTGCCCTTAACCTTTGTGGGACGTAAATTTTGAACACCGTCCAAAGTTCACTTATCTTTTGATCCGTTAGTTTGGTGACCTTAACCTTTGTGTCAATAATGTTGTACATACGTCCAAATGTTGAATACCTCCTGATCCTTTAGTCGGATCCTTACTAAACATTCATCAATAGCTTCCTCACATTGATGGCTATCCACCCAGTGTCATTTATGTGACCGTGACCATGGTGACCTCGACATTTCAACAATTTTAGACGTATGTCCAAATGTTGAATATCACCTGATCCATTAGTAGCTTTGTTACATTGATGGCTATCCAACCTGTGTCATTCGGGTGACAGTGACCATGGTGACCTTGACGTTGGTGTCAACAATTTTGGACATACATCCAAATGCTGAATATCTCTATTGTCGGATCATGACCAAACTTCATCAATAGCTTCCTCACATTCATAACTGTCCATCTAGTGTTATTCGGGTGACATTTACCTTCACGTTGGTGACCTTGACCTTCTTGTCAATAATTTTGGACGTACATCCAAATAATGTATTGAATATCTCTTGATCATCTCCAAACTTCATCAACAACTTCTTCACATTGATGTATATCTACCAGTGTAATTCGGCTGACCTTCACCTTGGTGACCTTCACCTTGGTGTCAACAATTTAGGACATACATCAAAATGTTTAATATCTCCTTCTAAAATTTTCAGTTTGTCGGTTCTGGACTGAATTTGGAAATCTCGGACCGACTGAGATTTGAAAACTATCCTTAAAATTTGGTCTGAAAATAACACCAATCCTGCTGCTATTTCGGTATCTACCGTGTAAATGTACCGATTTTGACACCAAGTAATGCCAATTTTATGACACATTATGACATACCAGTACCCGGGGCATAATTATCCGTGTTAAAACATTGTCGGGTAATAAATTGTTGTGTGTTCAGTCGCCTTTCAACACATTTCTCCGAATATTGATTTTTTCATAACACGCGCATGGTGACAGGTGTAGGTGTGGATAATGTATCTTAGCGGTTTATAAATAGACTGGCTTTAGCGTAAAGAATCTAAAGATACATGATTTGTTCGACTCGCCATTTTTGATGATTAGCCAGGTTTTTGGAAAAAAAATCCAGGCTATTGGATTGGCGAAAGCCGGGCGGCGGGCGGGCGGCGGGCTGGCGGCGGGCGGCGTCCACAATCAATGTTAAGTTTTCGTGTTTGAGTCCATTTCTTTGTTACTGTACCACCTAGGACCACAAAACTTTCACAGCTTCATAATCAAGGGGTGCCCACCACATATCACTATCCAACATGTTACTTTTTTTTTAACTTCACCCATTTTTTCCGCGTAGTCGACTTAGCCATTTTCAATGTTAAGTTTTCCGCGTTTACAATGTTAAGTTTTCGTGTTTAAGTCCATTTCTTTCGTACTGTACCACCTAGGACACCAAACTTGCACAGCTTCATAATCAAGGGGTACCCACCACATATCACTATCCAACATGTTACTTTTTTTTTTAACTTCACCCATTTTTTCCGCGCAGTCGACTTAGCCATTTTCAATGTTAAGTTTTCGTGTTTACAATGTTAAGTTTTCGTGTTTAAGTCCATTTCTTTGGTACGGTACCACTAGGACCACCAACTTTCACAGCTTCATAACCAAGGGGTGCCTACCACATACAACTATCCAACATGTGACCATTTTTTTACCTTCACCTATTATTTCTACGTAATTGACTTAGCCATTTTCAACGTTAACTTTGTAACGTACGTCTGGTTAGAGTTTTTTGGTTAAACATTTTTGTTATACTATATCTCTGCAACTGCTTCGCCTTTATTACCTTGAAACTTCTTACATGGGTGTTTATCATCATCCATATTTTCATTCTAACCCCCAACCGTGCGGCCCCTGTGCCCAATGTCAAGGTCAAATTACTTCGAATTTTTTTGTTAAAGTTTTTTCGTGTACTATATCTCTGCAACTGCTTCACCCAATACCTTGATACTTCACATGGGTGTTTATCATCATTGTCGCACCTGCTTGCGGAAAGCGCGATCCTGTGCCCAATGTCAAGGTCAAATTACTTTGATTTTTTTTGTTAAATGTCGTGTACTATATCTCTGCAACTGCTTCACCCAAATACCTTGATACTTCACATGGGTGTTTATCATCATTGTCGCACCTGCTTGCGGAAAGCGCGATCCTGTGCCCAATGTCAAGGTCAAATTACTTTGATTTTTTTTGTTAAAGTTTTTTCGTGTACTATATCTCTGCAACTGCTTCACCCAATACCTTGATACTTCACATGGGTGTTTATCATCATTGTGCACCTGCTTGCGGAAAGCGCGATCCTGTGCCCAATGTCAAGGTCAAATTACTTTGAATTTTTTTGTTAAAGTTTTTTTCGTGTACTATATCTCTGCAACTGCTTCACCCAATACCTTGACACTTCACATGGGTGTTTATCATCATTGTTGCACCTGGTTGCGGAAAGCGCGATCCTGTGCCCAATGTCAAGGTCAAATTACTTTGAATTTTTTTGTTAAAGTTTTTTCGTGTACAATATCTCTGCAACTGCTTCACCCAATACCTTGATACTTCACATGGGTGTTTATCATCATTGTCGCACCTGCTTGCGGAAAGCGCGATCCTGTGCCCTATGTCAAGTTCAAATTTACTTTGAATTTTTTTTGTTAAAGTTTTTTCGTGCACTATATCTCTGCAACTGCTTCACCCAATACCTTGATACTTCACATGGGTGTTTATCATCATTGTCACACCTGCTTGCGGAAAGCGCGATATCGTCAGCATTTTGGCATACGTCCGTCCGTTTCGTCCGTGTGTCCGGTTAAAGTTTTTTGGTTAAAGTTTTTCCATCTACTATATCTATTTTTTTAGTGTCCATGCCTCGCCCCAAGGCGCGACATGCAGGCCACGGCCATCTAGTCTACAAAAAGTGGGTATAATTATGTTATCCAAGTGTCTATGCTTGGAAAAAACCTGGCCTTCGTGGCTTTGCCTCGTTTCTTGTTTTATAATAAAATAAAGTAACCATGCATTGTGATTATCCGTGTTTGTAATATTTACATTACACCTTTCACCCCCAAGTATTTGACACGGACTATTCCATATTAAGTTTGGAACTTTTACATTACGCTGCATTTTATACACTATTACCAGATTACTCGATTGACTATTACCTAAACTTGCAGGAAGATCATCATTATGCTGTAACTTGTATTGTCCTTCCTTTATCAGTTATCTGAAATACTCAATAACCCCACTCCATCCCTCTGACCCACCAATCCCCACATCATGCAACTGTATATAGAAAACATGAAATATCTTATTAAGCTAACATTAGCACCGGTACTATCATACATGTATATATTACAAAACCACATATCTAACATATTTGGCTCCTCATTGGGGGCTACCTGCTATTTGGTGTTGTGCTTCATCAGACTCGCATGTGCCAGACCAGATTTCTCTGAGCAAGAGGTGAGACGTATGCAGTAGCTATTCTCTTGCACGACTATGGCGGAGTGAATGTGTAGAGCTAATAACTCGCGTGAAACGACTAGAGGGTGACGAGTTGAGTGAAAATACTAGAAAGAGGTGAGTCGAGCATACGACTAGAAAGAGCTGAGTTGAGTTAACAACTAAGATGTGCATCAAGTGGACGACTAGAAGATCTGAGTTGAGTTAACAACTCGAATGCGAGTCAAGCGTACCGACTGGCGAGTCGAGCGTACCGACTATAAAGAGGTGAGTCGTCGAAATTAGTCGAGCGTACCGACTGGCGAGTCGAGCGTACCGACTATGAGGAATGTGGTGCAGGGTAGTCGAGCGTAACCGACTGGCGAGTCGAGCGTACTCGGACTATAGAGAGGTGGGTCGTCCAGGGCAGTCGAGTGTACCGACTGGCGAGCCGATAATGATGGTGAGACGAGCGTACAGAATGTCGTGTCGAGCGTACGTACTGGGACGAGTCGCTTCAGGCGAGTGAATGATGTATTAACAAGTCTGGCAAATGTTTCAACTGATGCCGCACATAAATGTACATATGAATTAATTTATCGAAAAGGGGGCAAAATAGTCCGTGACATAACCTATGTTGCAGTAGCCCCAACCCAACATAGGCATGCACAGCTGAAGGTTTCAATGCTGTAATTTAAACTATTACGAAGACTTGTCTTCAAACGTAAACAAACTGCACATGTTTAAAATCAAAGGAGGAGATGGGGCGGCGGTGGGTATGTCAAGAATCCTCAGAAACATCCACGCTGACTACGCATTGTGCAAAACAAAATGAATTCCCGGGACAGCGGATGTCACTCCCTGCTCCCGCGACCTTTGAACTATATAATTTAACCAATAATTCCATTGTCAAAATTAGCATATCTAAAATGATCATGCACTCTCGCTAGCTGGAACACTGACCTACATGTAGATCAGGCCTGCCACCACAAAACCACGTCTGTCAAAACTGGGAGAACTGCATGACAGTCTCCAATAATATTATAGTGTATAAACTATAATTAAAAATTATCATTTTATACACTATTACCAGATTACTCGATTGACTATTACCTAAACTTGCAGGAAGATCATCATTATGCTGTAACTTGTATTGTCCTTCCTTTATCAGTTATCTGAAATACTCAATAACCCCACTCCATCCCTCTGACCCACCAATCCCCACATCATGCAACTGTATATAGAAAACATGAAATATCTTATTAAGCTAACATAGCACCGGTACTATCATACATGTATATATTACAAAACCACATATCTAACATATTTGGCTCCTCATTGGGGGCTACCTGCTATTTGGTGTTGTGCTTCATTCAGACTCGCATGTGCCAGACCAGATTTCTCTGAGCAAGAGGTGAGACGTATGCAGTAGCTATTCTCTTGCACGACTATGGCGGAGTGAATGTGTAGAGCTAATAACTCGCGTGAAACGACTAGAGGGTGACGAGTTGAGTGAAATACTAGAAAGAGGTGAGTCGAGCATACGACTAGAAAGAGCTGAGTTGAGTTAACAACTAAGATGTGCATCAAGTGGACGACTAGAAAGACTGAGTTGAGTTAACAACTCGAATGCGAGTCAAGCGTAACCGACTGGCGAGTCGAGCGTTACCGACTATAAAGAGGTGAGTCGTCGAAATTAGTCGTGCGTACCGACTGGCGAGTCGAGCGTTACCGACTATGAGGAATGTGGTGCAGGGTAGTCGAGCGTAACCGACTGGCGAGTCGAGTCGTACCTCGGGACTATAGAGTGGTGGGCTCGTCCAGGGCAGTCGAGTGTACCGACTGGCGAGCCGATAATGAGGTGAGACGAGCGTACAGAATGTCGTGTCGAGCGTACGTACTGGGACGAGTCGCTTCAGGCGAGTGAATGATGTATTAACAAGTCTGGCAAATGTTTCAACTGATGCCGCACATAAATGTACATATGAATTAATTTATCGAAAAGGGGGCAAAATAGTCCGTGACATAACCTATGTTGCAGTAGCCCCAACCCAACACATAGCATGCACAGCTGAAGGTTTCAATGCTGTAATTTAAACTATTACGAAGACTTGTCTTCAAACGTAAACAAACTGCACATGTTTAAAATCAAAGGAGGAGATGGGGCGGCGGTGGGTATGTCAAGAATCCTCAGAAACATCCACGCTGACTACGCATTGTGCAAAACTGAATTCCCGGGACAGCGGATGTCACTCCCTGCTCCCGCGACTTTGAACTATATAATTTAACCAATAATTCCATTGTCAAAATTAGCATATCTAAAATGATCATGCACTCTCGCTAGCTGGAACACTGACCTACATGTAGATCAGGCCTGCCACCACAAAAACCACGTCTGTCAAAACTGGGAGAACTGCATGACAGTCTCCAATAATATTATAGTGTATAAACTATAATTAAAAATTATCATTTTATACACTATTACCAGATTACTCGATTGACTATTACCTAAACTTGCAGGAAGATCATCATTATGCTGTAACTTGTATTGTCCTTCCTTTATCAGTTATCTGAAATACTCAATAACCCCACTCCATCCTCTGACCCACCAATCCCCACATCATGCAACTGTATATAGAAAACATGAAATATCTTATTAAGCTAACATAGCACCGGTACTATCATACATGTATATATTACAAAACCACATATCTAACATATTTGGCTCCTCATTGGGGGCTACCTGCTATTTGGTGTTGTGCTTCATCAGACTCGCATGTGCCAGACCAGATTTCTCTGAGCAAGAGGTGAGACGTATGCAGTAGCTATTCTCTTGCACGACTATGGCGGAGTGAATGTGTAGAGCTAATAACTCGCGTGAAACGACTAGAGGGTGACGAGTTGAGTGAAATACTAGAAAGAGGTGAGTCGAGCATACGACTAGAAAGAGCTGAGTTGAGTTAACAACTAAGATGTGCATCAAGTGGACGACTAGAAAGATCTGAGTTGAGTTAACAACTCGAATGCGAGTCAAGCGTACCGACTGGCGAGTCGAGCGTACCGACTATAAAGAGGTGAGTCGTCGAAATTAGTCGAGCGTACCGACTGGCGAGTCGAGCGTACCGACTATGAGGAATGTGGTGCAGGGTAGTCGAGCGTAAACCGACTGGCGAGTCGGAGCGTACTCGGACTATAGAGAGGTGGGTCGTCCCAGGGCAGTCGAGTGTACCGACTGGCGAGCCGATAATGAGGTGAGACGAGCGTACAGAATGTCGTGATTCGAGCGTACGTACTGGGACGAGTCGCTTCAGGCGAGTGAATGATGTATCAACAAGTATGGCAAATGTTTCAACTGATGCCGCACATAAATGTACATATGAATTAATTTATCGAAAAGGGGGCAAAATAGTCCAAAACGAATTGATATTTTTGTTTAAACTAAAAATAGCAATGAGTGCCCCCAAGAGGAGAAATTAATCAGGTATGCGTGTACTCATAACAAACTTAATTAATAGTTTGTTGTAACCCAACAAGAACATGTAGACAAATATGACATCTGTGTGTAACCTGCTGTTAAATAAAGTGCACGAACTATCACATCCACAGTATTGTTTACCTTGTACGAAGTCAATGACACATCCGGGCCTGTGCAGCTTGTATAGCACTGCGTGCAACTCTGATGTACCTGGTATAGCATGATGAAGACCATCGACCGAGAGTTTGTATCATGTGATCTTCAATGTTAGTTTTTTTGCTGCACTGCTTGCAGCACCAATCCGAAATGAATGTGGCCACTATATTTATTCTCGTCATAACCGAGTCTGCATAAAACTTGCTTCACATAATAAAGAAACTTAGTCCTAGTGAACGGTTTGCCATCCACGTCTATGAATAGTGGCGAGATATCATAACAAAACGCAGTAGATGTAAGCTGCTCTCTGCGTAGGCACAAATAATGTTCCATCAAATACACTGGACAGCAATTAATGGAGTTATTTCTGTATATCGGTATATCAACGCCTACACTGAATGGATCAGTCTTGGAAGTAGGTAGCGTAAGACAAAACATAGAATGATCTGTCAAGAACGACACATCCTGACATTTCAAATATGAATAAACATCATCATTCCGAGCTTTAACAGTGAACTCACCGCAGCGAAGAAAGCCGAAAATAGGCTAATGAACACATACATTGTAACGTCAAATCTAAGTTTGGGGTAAAAACTCCCGCATGTAATAAGTCACACACTGCTTCAGAATTGAAAAAAGTTATAGGCAGTCTCAACCACGTCTTCGAACCTTGACTACGTTTAACACCACGTAGAACACATTGTAGTCTATCCATGGAAGACATAGGATTGCTCATGCCTGCTTGCAGATAGTGAAAACGAATACCTGCCAGATATAGTTTAATAGTAGCCAGCTGCAGCTGCAGTGACTTGTAACAGAATGTCACAAAATAAATGAGAACATCCTCCGTTAGAATGGGTAACGTACCTGGACGCGTAATACAACCGGACATTGTTAGAAACTGCGTGAAACACTGCATGCCTGTCTGATAGGCTGATTTAGTATTTGGAGCAATAGATGCTGACCAAAGATTTGTGACTTCCAGGTCTAATTCAGCTGCAGCTTGGAAACCCCCGAAAGGCACCGCTCTGGAACAGTGTCTGCCTCTGGTGCAAGACGTCTGAACTGCAACATGTTAAAACGTGATAACGCGTCAGCAATAACATTTGATTTACCGGCTATATGTCTTGCGATAATAACAAACTGACCTTTTGCGCGCACCAGATCAACCTACGAACAAACTTTTGAATGAATGGAATCTTAGATCGACCCTTATTGATGATGTCCACAGTGGCTAAATTGTCACAATTCACCACAATTCTCTTCTTTGTCCATTTTTCACCCCAGCACGGCTGCACGGCTGCCATGACTATCGGATAGAGTTCATACAGAGCCATAGATGCCACGACTTCCGATGAAATAAAAGCAGGAAATTCCCCTTGTAAAGAAACCACTTCCCACAGTAATACCCTGCATATGCTCGAGGTGTAGCATCCGTGAAAAACTGCATATCATCAGCCATTGTAAGATTCATCATCATGAACATTGAAATACCGTTCCATTCATGAAGAAATTTAGACCACATACTAATGTCTAATCTACAGTCTGTCGTGATTTTAACATAATGGTGCAATTTACTGACAGAAGAAGACAGCGATATCAAGTATGACACAAATGCACGACCTGGATAAATCACGCGGCATGCAAAATTGAGATGTCCTAGAAGGCTTAATAATTCCCTCTTTGTACATGATTTCCTCTTTGAGAATGTTTGTAACAAATTTGCGATTCTCTGCACTTTCTCTAGCGGCAACCGTGCCTCCATCTTCACACTGTCTAATATAATTCCTAAGTACTCAATAACCGTAACTGGCCCCATAGTTTTTGTGGGTGATAACGGTTATACCAAGTTTCTCAAATACCAAACCGCAAAATATACATAGTATGATCGGCATCATCGGATGGAGAATTGATTGTGAGAAAATCGTCCAGCAAATGTAAACAATGACTGATTCCATAATTGTTTTGCAGGATCCAACAAATAACTTGAGACAAACAATCAAAAATTTTAGGACTAGATCGACTGCCAAACACTAATCTGGTGTAGAAGTAATATTTATTGTTCCACTTGATACCCTGAAAGGGCCAAACAACACCCTCTTGACAGGAACCTGTTTAAAGGCATCTTGAATGTCAGCTTTACAATATCTACTCCCCTTTCCCAATCGCTGAGTTATTCTAATCGCATGGTCAATGGTGACATATGTCAAGGAGTATTCGTCCCTATCAATAAGGTCATTTAAACTGGGATGTAATAAATTATCATGAGGTGCTGAGAAGTCCACAATTAACCTCTTTTTCCCAGAGTACTTCCCCTCAGCAATGCCAATTGGGCTGATACGATAATGTAGATATGGAATGCTATCAAAAGGGCCGATCAAATATCCTTTAACTAATTCTGACTGAATCAACTGTGAAGTAATGTCAGGCTGTTTAATTGCAGACAACAAGTTTTTACACTCATACGGTAATGCAGGTAAATGCTTAAAACCAGTCTCAAATCCCTCTGAAAATCCGTCATTAAATAGTTAGTGAAGTTCTTATCTGGATGATGCTGCAACTCAAACCTCAATTTTATAACATTTATAGGGCTGTTCCTAGGCACTATCTCAGGCTCGGTATTTTCTGTCCCTGGCCCCGCCAGTTTTTTGAATTCTGACAATTCATTTTAGAGTGATCACTCTGTTTACATACTAAACACAAATGCACATGTCTGCATTGAGACGCATGGCAACCACACATAGTGTTAAAATTGTTACAAATCTCGTTTCCATTGTGAATCACTCGTGTGCGACCCAAAAGATCTTTGGTGGAATATGCACGGTTGGCAAAACTACCAGCAGTCGTGGTAACTCTACTGGCCTTATTGTATGGTTCCATTGTACTACCAGAGAAAGCATGGGTTTGTGACGGACAGAACTGCGACATGTGCAGTGTGCTACCACACTCGGAGCAACAATTAGCCTTGTAATTTGAAAATATGGAACAAAACAACCTATTATTCCTAACTGACCAGTCTATTTTCACGCCATGGAAGCGGAGATGTGCCGCAGCCTGTGCCGAGAAAGATTTGTGGTACTCATAAAAGCCGCGACCCCCATACCTGGATGCCATGTCAATTATATCGCGCTCATACAGATCTAATTCTGGTCGCCTATTAGGATGCACCTGGCACATGATGTTTTTATAGACGGCGAATGCCTGAATGAATTGTGGCAAACTTTAATTCTGTGTTTAAGCGAACGTCCGGTTTCTGGTTACCACCGGGTACCGAGTCCGACTGACAATTGTAATACGGTATCAACAATGAGGCCAAATTCACGTCTTTACCTTCCTGAATGTTTCGTTTGACACTAGGATGAACTGTTTTCTACGAAAGGCAATGCCTCAGCAGTGTACCCGTATGTGGACCGAGCATTTTTCTAAGTTTATGGAACTGACATTGTTGTTGTTGTTGTTGTTAGTACTGTTCGTGAATAAGTTACCTTCCATGAATGACGCACCTGCTAACACTGGCTGGCCAGACACGGATGGTAGCTCAGGTGCGACATGAGAATGAATGTGTGCGGATGTCGAATTAGTTTGCACATTTTGCTGTATAAGTATATCCATGTTATCGGTAAGTTTCGCGTCGGTCTGCTGTAAAGCAGACACATGGCATGCAGATCTGCGATGTTGTTGTCGCCCGGAGATTCCCGAAGTCTAGTTTCGGTTTCACTGCGCTGTACTGTGTGCGATTGCGCATGCTCAGATAAAGCGACACCGCGACCATGGTTACTGCCTCTGTGCGATGTCTGCGCAACTGACTGCGCAATGACGTCATCTGTTGATATAACCGCAGCGCGCTGGTTAGAGGTTATGGCTGTTGATATAACCGCACTGCTTGTTGATCTTGAATTTGATGTCGCCGACCGATATAGGTGAACTAAACGACATTTTTTCTGTCGAAGGCCTGGGGATATTCCCAGTTGCCGTAGTTCAGATTTTAACATTCTGCACGCTCCAGTTTTCGGGAAGTGACATGTCGTAAGGTGGATCTACCTCCACCGAGATATTAGATTGCGGAATCTCAACCCGATCCAATGTCACGTCCGCAGATTTGCGCTTCCGACTGTTCGAACTGGCTCGCACATCCATTTTTGTGGCAAATTGTACACACTTGGTTCCAATTAAATGCGTGAAATGTTGCAACAAAGGAATATAATCCGTAGAAATGGGAAACACTTTTGTCGTCTAGTAGATATCAAATCTGGATGTCTAAGCCTTTCACACGGCATAAATCGAATAATTCTCGATCATTAAATTATAACGATATCCATTCAGCATTCACAATAATAATAATTCCTAGATCACATGGTCTATATTAAAATGATAAATCTAATAATGAGTAATTATCCAAGTCAGAAGTATTCCAGCCACTGAGCCAGTCGCTATTATATAATTATGTCAAGAATCCTCAGAAACATCCACGCTGACTACGCATTGTGCAAAACTGAATTCCCGGGACAGCGGATGTCACTCCCTGCTCCCGCGACCTTTGAACTATATAATTTAACCAATAATTCCATTGTCAAAATTAGCATATCTAAAATGATCATGCACTCTCGCTAGCTGGGACACTGACCTACATGTAGATCAGGCCTGCCACCACAAAACCACATCTGTCAAAACTGGGAGAACTGCATGACAGTCTCCAATAATATTATAGTGTATAAACTATAATTAAAAATTATCATTAGGGGTATAAATAAAGTATGTACGAATGGCGTAGATCCTGATGAGACAGCTCGTTAATAGCCGGCTCATCGGGATCTACTGTTTGCAAACATTTTGATAAAGGACAAAGGTATGTCTGCCATCTTAAAAGCGTTTATCTGCAATACAAAATAATGCAATCAGCATTATGATCTGTCTGTCGTTTGAAATTTTTCCGTCTTGTGAAAACTTGCGAAAACTTGCTAAAGACATGAGAATCGACTCGCGTTTTCGCCATCTCGCCTTCCGCTTTTGGAAATACATTTTGGCTTTTGCTGTAACCCGAATTATAAAATGCAGCTGCGTTACACAGAAAATTTGGGTTAGTTTTGCTCATGCGTGTTGATGCGAGATCGCGAAGCAAAAACATGCGATCGAGCGGCAAGGTTGCGAAAACACAAGATTGAATATGATAGAATCGCATATTTTCCTATGTGCGATATCGCGAGAATGTGAGATTGTAACATGTCCCAAACAGGACACGTAAAAATCTGTGGACATCGCATTGGCGTGTATCAAAGGTCAGATCGGCACTACTTAACATTTAGACGCGGTTCTGTAACTTATGATGTAACGCTCCGACACTTCACAGTCGGTACTGATTACAGCCACACATGTATATTATGTTCGACATGATCGGACTACACTGGGCTTATTGGATATGCAACAAGACCAAAACGTGTTCACCATCAGTAATAACAAAAACGTGAGATTTAATCGTTTTAGGAGACGATTGTCACATGCTGCCAAAACATGTTTATTAGAAAAGAAAATTTGACAAAACATGAGAATCACCTCCTAAAACATGTGAATCGCATGATTTCCTGTTAGGGCCATGTTACAATCTAGCGTTTACGCGTTTTCGACCTATACATGAGCGAGGGGGGGTGGAGGGGTTAGGGAGCACTAATTGTACCGGCTCCTTTGGGCCGACAGTTACGGCTGAATCGATTAGAAGCCCTGCTCCTGTCATATCATTACCAAACTTTAATAGCTTCCTCACATTAATAGCTATCCATCCAGCGTCATTGCAGTGACCTTGATCATTTTAACATTGATATTTGTGGAAAGCGAGACATAGAGATCACTGCATAAAATCGTCTGTCTGTGCCGCCATCCGAAATTTGTCAGCTGATGGCGTAAATGTGGCTATGTCAGAGAAATGGGCATTTGTTGCCAGTCTGGCATCTAATCTGCTAGCACATTCCTGCAGCCTGATAAAGATTTATACTGTTTGTTAGAAGCATGACTGAATGGCGAACAGTGCCGTCCCTGATCAGACTGATTTGGGACTACACTGGCCGCCGAGGCCATTAGCCCAATTTCACCAGTTACAGCCAAGTAATTGCTTCTTAGCAGGGATCAGGGGCCCGTTTCACTAAACGTTGTACTACTAAAATGTTCGTAAGTGCAAATTTAGGACCATCTGTAAATTTCAATTAATGGATTTGCATGTATTGAGCATAGGCTGCATATGCTCACTAAATGTAAATCCAATAATCATTTACAAGAAATTGTTGTTAATGTGAAATTTACAGACTATCATAATTTTGCACTTACGAACATTTTATTTGTACAAAGTTTAGTGAAACGGGCCCCAGTTTGGGTTATGAAAGTGAAAGATTTTGACGAACGCAAAAAATACCTATAAAAGTAAATCATAATTCACATACATGTACTGTCAAAATTACCTCAATTGAATTTTCCTTTTGGTTTGATTATCAGTGTAAATAATCCCTGCTTGGTACATGTTACAGAAAAGAAGAGATATCCATGTGAACACTGCAAGAGAGCCTTCAAAACTCATCCAAAACTCATCCTCCATCAAAGTGTACATGCTGCTAAACTGGCTCGTTCCGCAATAAATCTGTAGTTACTTCTGACAGATCGGCAAGTTCCCGTGAAAAATTTGTACGTACTAATGGCAAATCAACACGTTGTCGCGAGAAATCTGTACGTACCTCTGACAAATCCACACGTTCCTGCGAGAAATCTGTACGTACCAGTAAGAAATCCACATGTTCCCGTGACAAATCGGCACATTTGCCGGACAAATCTGATCATACCTGTGATATCTGTTTGGCCACATTCAGATTCAAGGTGAGCTTAGATATACACATGAGGAAGCATGTTGGCATAGTTGTTAAACAGGTGAAAAGTTCCAATAAAGTTGAGCGTATTAAACAAATGAAATGTG